>PVKC010023979.1:0-17058 GCA_004027635.1 Crocidura indochinensis | reverse complement strand
GCTGTGTTGAGTTTTTCTGTATCTCATCTTCCAGTATTCCGATTCTCTCTTCGGCTGCTCTTACCTGGCTTTTGAGGGCATCCACTGAGTTTTCCAGTTGAGTTACCGTGTTTTTCAGGCCTGCTATTTCAGTTTGAAGTTTTCTGAGTTCTGTCTTTGTGTTCTGTTCAGATCGATCTATGCTTTCTCGGAGTTCTACAAACATATTCCATATTTCTATTTTAAGTTCCTTATCCGAGAGGTTAAGCAGCGGGTTGTGGTTTTTAAGGTCGTCCAAGCCATTATCTTCATTCTGGGTGTCTAGTGTTTGTCTACAGGCTTTCTGCATTGTTGCTCTAGAAGTGTGGTTTTTCCTGTGTGCTGTGATGGGGTTTATTGGTTTTAAAGCTCTTATGGGACTCCAAGAATTGAGCAAAGAGAGAAGCACAGGAGGACAGGTCCCTGAGCCCAGAGATCTCAGCAAAGCGCAGCTGGGTGGAGTCTCCTGCCGGAAAGCAAGCAGCCTTCCGATTGGGAGGTCTCACAGTTCTTACTTACTCCTTGGCTCGCTGGCAGTTTCAGAGTTCAGTGATTTCTGGGTTCGGTTCCCAGGGGTGTGATCTCTTATGGGACTCCAAGAATTGAGCAAAGAGAGAAGCACAGGAGGGCAGGTCCCTGAGCCCAGAGATCTCAGCAAAAGCCGTCTGATCATTTTTTATTTCTACTTGATGTTCATACACTGTTTGGCCTTAGTACCCTCCATTATTTCTCCCTCACTTTGGGAGGCAGAACAAGAGGTTCAAGTTATGTGGTTCTGTTAGAAGGAAAGAAAAAAGGGGGGATCGAACAAGCAAAACAAAAACAAAAAACCAGGAGAAGTCCTTCTTTTTTTGTAATTAATCATTCTTTTTAAATAATATTTTTATTTAAACACCTTGATTACGAACATGATTGTGATTAGGTTTCAGCCATGTAAAGAACACCCCCCCCCTTCACCAGTGCAACATTCCCACCACAAAATGTCCCAAATCTCCCTCCATCCCACCCCACCTTCACCTGTACTCTAGACAGGCTTTCCAGTTCTCTCATTCATTCACATGGTTATGATAGTTCTCAGTGTAGTTATTTCTCTAAATGCACTCACCACTCTTTATGGTTAGCTTCACGAAGTGAGCTGGAAGTTCCAGCCCTCCTCTGAGGATTGTTGCAAGAATGTCTTTCATTTTTTAAAATCCATAGATGAGTGAGACTATTCTTTTTTTTAAATCTTTTTTTTGGTTTTTGGGTCACACCCGGCAGTGCTCAGGGGTTACTCCTGGCTCCATGCTCAGAAATTGCTCCTGGCAGGCACGGGGGACCATATGGGGCACCGGAATTGGAACCGATGACCTTTTGCATGAAAGGCAAACGCCTTTCCTCCATGCTATCTCCCGGGCCCCTATGTGAGACTATTCTGCATCTATCTCTTTCCCTCTGACTCATTTCACTCAGCATGGTAGACTCCATGTACATCCATGTATAGGAAAACTTCATGACTTCATCTCTCCTGGCGACTGCATAATATTCCATTGTGTATTATGTACTACAGTTTCTTTAGCCATTCATCTGGTGAGGGGCATCTTGGTTGTTTCCAGAGTCTGGCTAGTGTGAATAGTGCTTCAATAAATATAGGTGTGAGGAAGGGATTTTTGCATTGTATTCTTGTGTTCTTAGGATATATCCCTAGGAGTGCAATTTTTTTATTTTTATTCACCAATTTTAATTGCTTTTTAATTTAATTTAAAATGTCAATAAATAAATTATTTAATTGATTACTATGTGATAAGTTGTTCATGATTAGGTTTAATCATACAATGTCCAATACCCATTCCTTCATCAGTACACATTTCTGGCCACCAGTGTCCTCATTTTCCTCCCACCCTTTCCCCTGCCCTCTCCCCTGCCTGCCTCTATGGCAGTCCTCTCTCTCTCTTTCTCTCTTCTCTCTCTATCTTACTCTTCTTCTCTCTGTCTCTCTCTTTTTCCTTTTGACACTGTGGTGTGTGCTATCATTATTTAAAGGGTACCATGCATATTATTTTACTTCCTTTTAGCACCCAAATCTTGTCCAAAGTGATCATATCCAACTATCATTGTCATAGTGGTCTCTTCTCTGCCCTAACTATTGCCCTACTATTTGTAGCAAGCTTTGTACCATGGACTTGTCCTCCTGGCCCTTGACTCTACTGTCTTGACACCATGCTATTATTATTATATCCTAAAAATGAGTGTGATCATTCTATGTCTATCCTTCTCCTTCTGACTCATTTCACTCATTTCATAATCATCTCCATGTCCAGCCATGTATAAGCAATTTCATGACTTCATTTTTCCTAACAGCTGCATATTCCTTTGTGTAAATATACCACAGTTTCTCTATCCACTCATTTGTTCTTGGGCACTTGGGTTGTTTCTAGATTCTGGCTAAATAAATATATTTATGTAAATAGTAAATATATTTTTGTAAATAGTAAATGAACATAGGAGTACAGAAGGGTTTTGTAATTGTGTTTTGGGGTTCCTAGAAGTGGTATTGCTGAGTCATATGGAGGCTTAATTTCTAGTTTTTGAGGAATATATTCTTATTGTTTTCTCAAAAGGCTGGGAATTTATTGGTTCCACAACAACTTTTTATGGATCTGAAGGTTAGAGAGTAGTGAGAGACCCCGACTCCAGCCTGAGGCCACAAGGGTTCAAAAACAGCCCAGGCACATGTCATATGAACATCCAGATGGTTGAAAGAGTCAGATCTGCAGACTCTATGCTTGTGCCCCCCAAGAGATGCTGCAGGATTAGAGAGGGATGCTAACTATGCCCACCCTTCCCCCCAAGGGCATCCTACAGAGCTTGCTATATGGAAAAAGCCTCTAAGAATAATAACCACTGAACAAATCTTCCTACTTATTTTTTTGTCACCCAATTCACAATACAGACCAAGAAAAGAGCCTGGGTTGAAGTGTATATGGGGTGCATTTACTGTACCTCCTCTTTCTATAGTCAGTGTAAAGAACACAGCTTGTGGTAAGAAGTGGGAGGCCTTATCTTTTCTTTTCTTTTTTTATTTATATATATATATATATATATACATATATATAATCATCTACCAATGGGACATTCCCATGACCAATATCCCAAATGTCCTTTCTCCCCACCCCACACCGGCCTGTACTCTAGACAGACTTTCTACTTCCCTCATTCAGTCACATTTTGTTATGATAGTTCTCAGTGTAATTATTTCTGTGACTGCACTAAACGATCCCTGTGGTGAGCTTCATGTCAGGAGCTGGACCATCCAGTCCTCCTCTATTTTGTCTCTGAGAATCATTACACAAATATTTTTCATTTTTCTCATAATTCATAGATGAGTGAGACCATTCTGTATTTATCTCTCTCCCACTGACTTATTTCACTCAGCATAATAGATTCCATATACATCTATGTATAAAAAAATTCATGACTTCATCTTTTCTGATGACTGCATAATATTCCATTATATATGTACAATAGTTTCTTTAATCATTCATCTATTGAGGGGCATCTAGGCTGTTTCCAGAGTCTGACTATTGTAAACAACGCTGAAATGAATATAGGTGTGAGAACGGGATTTTTGTGTTGTATTTTTGTGTTCCTAGTTTATATCCCTAGGAGTAGTATAGCTGTATCGTATGGGAGCTCAACTTCCAGCTTTTGGAGAAATCTCCATATCACTTTCCGCAAAGGTTGGACCAGACAGCATTCCCACCAGCAGTGGATAAGAGTTCCTTTCTCTCCACATCTCTGCCAGCACTGATTATTTTCTTTCTTTCTGATGTGTGCCAACCTCTGTGGCATGACATGGTACCTCATAGTTGTTTTGATTTGCATCTCCCTGATGATTAGTGATGTGGAACATTTTTTCATGTGCCTTTTAGCCATTTGTATTTCTTTTTTGTCAAAGTGTCCATTCATTTCTTCTCCCCATTTTTTGATGGGGTTTTTTCTTGTAAAGTTCTGTCAGTGCCTTGTATATTTTGGATAAAATCCTCCTACTTAAATAAAGACCATGGATGAGCAGGACAGAGCCATTCTTCTCATGTCACCCCTGTCTTGGGAATGGCAGCTATGAAGCCACACGACTTCCTTGAAGGCCTCATGACCTTTGATGGTCATGATTACACAAACCTACCTCACAGTTGACCAGCCCGGATATAGCTGCAGTAGGAATCCCCTTGCATACTCTGTCCCAGCCCTGTTCTGAGTCCTTCATTAGAAATAATAGCCTACAGCTGGTCTTGTCTCTGCACCTGCCCACAGCACTGGTCCAAGCTCCTTACTATTCCTCCCCACCTGAGTTTCCCCAGATTCACCAGCCAAACCCCTAAGTCCCACAGAGAGGTCCATCACATCCCTCTCCTGATTTCAGTCCACCCTGATCCTTCCCTAGCTGATCTTTAAACCTACCCTACCCTTGGTTTCTCTCCTGCAGGGCTTTTGCTCATTCCCAGATATTAGCCCCACTCCCTAACAAGCAACAACCCCCACTAGTGTAGTGTACTGCCATGATGCTCACTGGGGCTGCTGGCTGCCACGCCTGTTTGTTCCACCCAAGCCTTTTGCCATTGTGCCTTGGGGCCTGGCCACACCAGCCGAATCACAGGTCCCCAGTACCACTCTAGCTTCCTGGGGGTTGGAGGGGTTGAGTTTTTGATCATGAGAGGCACAGCAGGAGGGCAGCAAGGAGGAAGAAAATGGGTGGTTTCCCCTGGGTCCTTTCTGTGAGCACTTTGAACCCAGCTGAGGGCTCCAAGTTACCCAGATCCCTGACTCTGGGTTTCAGGAAGTGGCCCCTTCTCTTCCTGTTGAACCTAAGGTGGGTAATCTTTTGACTCTCTCTCCCTATTCTAGCTGGCTCTTTTCTACTACCCTTAGATACCTGCTTGGTTGGCAGACCCTCTTTGTCCATCAGGTCTGTCACAGAGACTCTATGCAAGGCTCTCCAACCCTGTTCTGTTCCTTCCCAGAAATCATTGCTTCTTCAGGATCTGTGTCTCCTGTCTGAAAATGGGCTCTTCCCCAAGACAGAGACGTCATATGTCAGAGGAACAGTACTTATGCGACCTCGCACCTCTCAGGGAAGTCCAGCCAGTTCTGAGATTGCTCCTTGTTAAATCACTGACTTTTAAATGCCTTTCACACGGCATTTCCCAGATTGGGATCAGGTGACTAGCTGGGGAGGTGGTAACAGTTGGCAACCTTCTCTTGGCACCAATATTGGCCCAATCTTCCTCATTCTCAGGATCAGTCTCATCTCATCTAGCTTCTGTTCACTAGAGGTTCAGGAGTGGGGCCAGTGGGCCAAAATGAGGCCTGTCCTTCCAAAGCTAAACTTCATGTCCTTCCCTCTCCCTACACTCAAACTCACACTTCTACTTAAATTTACACACACATACACACACACTCACACACATACACACAAACACACACACACACACACACACACACACACACACACACACCTCCAGCTTGTTGTTCTGAGCTAGCCAGAGCCTGGGTTTCAGTGTGTCCCTAATTGTTCTTGTTGTTCCTTCTATCAGGATTCTCTTTTCATGACATGAGCAGAGTGACCAGGTATCTCCCAAAAACCCTAACCACAGCCCAAGGACGGCCCTGTCCACTGCACAAAGCCCAGTGACCCTTCAATTTTGAGAAGAAAGAACTGCCAATCTGACTAAAATTCCTTACACCTAAGACCAGCTAGTCAGGCCTGTACTGGCCTGGCTGCAGGGGTTTCAGTCCTTTAAGCTGCCTTGCTGGGCTATATGGAGCCAGAGATCCTTAAAATATGTCCTCCAACAGATGATCAGTGTATTCCTCCAGATTCGAGAAAAAAAGCTAGTCAGGGCTGAAGACACTGCCCCAGAAGCATCTGGTCCCAACTTCTCTGTCCCAGACTTTCACCCAGGAAACATCCTGCTCTGAGAAACACTGAAGGTGATGCCACAACTGTGGCAGGAAGTAGGGCTGCTCAGCAAGGGCAGTCTGAGTAAAGGAATGAATGTGGGGCCCGGGAGATAGCATGGAGGTAAGGCGTTTGCCTTTCATGCAAAGGGTCATCAGTTCGAATCCCAGTGCCCCATATGGTCCCCCGTGCCTGCCAGGAGCAATTTCTGAGCATGGAGCCAGGAGTAACCCCTGAGCACTGCCGGGTGTGACCCAAAAACCAAAAAAAAAAAAAGGAATGTGTCCCTCATCTCCCCACAAAGCCATAAACTTTGGATGTGGATCAGGGTCTTCTGACCTGCATGCAGATCCTTTGATATCTAGGGCCCTCTGGCCTCCAAGAGAAATAAGCAAATCCTGAGGGACCTTATCTGGAGCACTAAGGAGACAGAGGCTGAACAACTATATAGTTTTTTCAAGGTAACAGTGCAGGGAAAGTCACACTGTGCCAGGTCTATAGCCTTGCTATTCACTAAATCTCTCTCATCACCTACTTTCCAAAGGATCAGTCCTTTGCAAGGACACAATCTATCTTGGCTCCCAACATGATGCTTTTCACACACCTCTACAGGTATTCGCTGGATGGTTGAACTCACAGACTGCACTCCAAACTTCTTCATCCCAATGCCCAGAGAGGATAAGGCTCTGCCTGGTCACATAGCTACAGATGCAGCTCCCTGAACCCATAGTTGATGGTTGACACAGATACTCACTGAGTTCAGAGGACATTTACTACCTTCTGTCAAAAAAGACTGCCTTCGGCCAGCAAAGACTGGTGGCCACATTATATCAGGCGCCCTGTTATAAAACCAGAGGGTTGACCACAGAGGGCCAGCTGTATGTTTACACTGATTATGAGTGCTCTGCAAGGACTGGCTCAATGCATCTTCACAGGCATAGGGTCAGCCCGACAGAACAGTGCAAGCATACAACCAGCCTTGTGAAGTTCTCTCCTTAAGCCCTCTGAGGGTATCCAGGGTACAAGATGCTGCCCAGCCTACAGCCAGGTCTGTGCGGAATTATTCCCTCAACCTTGAACTCTCTTCCAGCCTTTCTTTCCCAGATATCAACTATATATGTACAAAGTCAGTTCAAGGGACCAAGTACGGCAGGGAAGGCACTTGCCTTGTAGGTAAATAACCTAAGTTTGATCTCTGGACCCATATGTTTCCTTCAGTACTACCAGAAGTTATCCCTGAGCACAAAGATAGGAGTAAGCCCAGAGCACTGCCAATGTGACCCACAAACAAAACAGAACAAACAAAACAAAACAGCCAATGTCAGTTCAGCAAAAAATAGTTCATAGTCTGTATAACTGGCCTATGTGTTGACAGTTCAGCAGTATTCCCAAGTGTCCCACAGGCCACCCCCCTCTCTTGTCATTTCATGCTCCCCTTTTTGGTGCTCAAGTGAGGAGCTGACTGAATCTGAAATGTCACATTTCCCATACCTAGGACTATGTTCTGAGGACAGAGACCTAGGTAAGGATAAACTAGGGGTATGAGGGTACCTCTCCATTCTCCTCTTGTGTCACACGGTAACTAGATGAACCCATCATGTGGCACTACACCCACCTGCCCCCCTGAACCCTATGACAGGATATCAATGGGCTCTTGTAAGAGGACTGTGTCACAGACTGCATGGCATGTGTAAGCCCTGACCACAACCTAGACAGCACAGGTCCTGTTATCTCACTGCCTAGAATTCAGGGGCATAGAAGATGGGTCACTGCCCTGCCTATACAGCTCTGAGGAGGTAAAGGAATGGTTGCCCACAATGCAAACTTGCCAAGCATTGTGTTGGGGGCATTCTGAATGTTCTAGCTTCTCAGACTCCATGTTTAGCTTGCTATACCTGAATCTAGGCACTCTCCTACCCCCTTTCTCTGCTAGGCAAAGACCAGTGAATAAAAGCATGAAGGTAGAGGGTGAGTAGGCCAGAGAATTTATTTTAGATTTTTGCATTCATCTCTGTCAGAAAGAGCTTGGGGCAATGTGGCTGGGTGGGCAGCAGGGGCTCCAAAAGCAGGGCTGAAGCAGGTGGATGAGTACTGTTGGAAGGGGTGCCCAGAGGGTAGGTGGGATTGTATCTCAAGTTTAGGGCAAGGGTGAGGTAGGAACTTGCAGCATTTAGACATGCATTCAATCAATCAGCAGAGACCCCCATACAGACTGTTCCACTCCTCTGCCAATGGAGGTTTTAGACCTCACTCTGGGACTAGGAATTCTCTACTCCAGTGGTCCTGAGCTTCCTCAAGCAGCAGTTGCCTCCCTGCCTAGGTCTGGCTCATTGAGGGGTCCACTAAGTGAACCCCACAAAGTATAAGGCTAGAGCCTGCCCTCCCTTTTGCTCCCCTCCACTTCATCCAGGTGTGGGTTCAGTCACACACTGAAGGGAAGACTGAGTCCCAAGAAGAGGCTCAAAGACCATGTGCGAAAGCAAGAGGTGGCAGTCGCAGTTGGGTCAGGTAGGACAGGTGATGGCGGGCTCAAGCAGGACAGTGGGGAGATGGCCCAACCAGGACAGGAAGGGTCCAGCTCTGCTCTACTCTGCTTCCCTAGAACTGAAGAGACTATGACAGGCAATTGCTGTCAGGATGGGGATGCTTGTTGTCCTCAGAACCACTTAGGACTGAATGATGGAGCCCGAGAAGCTACCTCCATGTGTTTAAAATCCCTCAAGCCCCTGTAGGACCCTCCTGTGACAACCTGGGTTGCATTATGAGTCTGCTAGGAAATCGCAGTGTGGCCCAACACAAAGCAGTACTCGGTGTATGACAGAGCTGAGATTTGCAACCTGGATCCCTGACCTCAGACCCATACTGACACACCATTAGAAGGTTCCAGAATTTCCATTCCAAAAATTCCAGTAACAAAGGTGAAATAGAGATCACTTTGTCTACAAGGAAAAACTCAAAGATTTTCACCTAAAGCTTTCTACTTTATAAATGTTAAAGAATGTCCTTCAGGAAATGATATCAAATAAAAATCTCTAACTAAACCAAAGTCTGGAGTTTAGTCAGCAAAGCAAAATAAGTTGATAAATGGAAAAGCCATTTTATTATTTTAAAATGATTTTCAAAGATGAGTAAATGTGTAAATCAAAAATGACATTTGTCAGGTTGGAGAGAAAGCTCAAAGGACTGTATTTACTCTTAGCATGCAGAAAAATCAAGTTTGATTTCTACTCCCATACAATACCCTCAGCACCACTAGGAGTAATCCTTAAGCACAGAGTCAAAAGTAGTTCCCAGGAGACAGCAAGTGGACACAGAACTAGATGTGACCCCACTTAAATTAATTAATTAATTGAATTACTATCTTGAAATCCATGATATAGAATTTGTCCAAAATATAGGACAAAAATTGAGAATAAAGCAAATGGAAGCATATTGTTTTGTTTTTATTTTACAGTCTAAGAAGTAATGAATAGGGTAAAGGAAGAAGTGGACTAGATATGACATAAGAAAATGGTGGAGGATCTTGAGCACTTTGGTGCTGGTGAAAGTACTGAAACTTGGTACGTTAAAACCATTATCATTAACACTACTATGTCCATGTTACCTAAACTATAATAAAATATTTTATAATATATGAGAAGTAATATATTACCTGAGAGATTATAATCTAAATGTAAATAATAAACTCATAAAACTATTCTGAGTATGATCTATAAGCTTTAGATGGGATAAAGATTCACACAAGAAATAATTTAAATGAAGGCTGACAAAAGAAGAAACACATAACAAGGAACAGATAAATGCAATCGAAAGCAAATAATAAGGTATTTTTAAACCCCACTACCTTAACAATCAGATTAAGTGAAATGGTACAAATATACTGAATTAAACTGCAGATAAATTTTTCAAAGCAAGAACCAGCTCACTGCTCTTATTCTCCTCTATTTTTCTTGTGCCAGTGTCCATACATTATCTAGAATGTGGTAAGCATTGATACATGCCTGGAGAATTAATGAAATAGTGAATAAACATACTCACTAATATCACTGGCCTCTGCTTTCTTTGGAAAAACAGCTACCTTTTATATGCTGGAGCTACAGGGATCATAAAATGACACCCCTGTCCCTAAACATACACCCCTGTTCCTGAGGAATCTATTCTTGCAGAAGTTTGTTCCCATGTCTAGGCTATATTTCCTTATCTGTTGAAGGAGATGATCACCTATCTGATCATTACCATTGGTTTTCTTATTTGAAAGATACAAAAGGATCAGCCCTGGGAAAATCTAGACACTGTGGGCCCTTGTTCTTTGAGATAGCAATGAGAGAAAACCTGGGTATAAAGAAGGATAATTTTATTGATTTCATGTTATCCCTATAACACCAAGGCAATATCTTTCAAAAACTCAACTATGTCTAAGTACTGAATTTATATGTTGTGGGTAATATTGAGAAATTTGTCTTTAAAAACAACTTGATTTTACTGATTTACTCAAATTAGTCAAAATTCTGGGTAATAATATTATCTAGAAACATTTTTTGCTAATTCTTTTAATAATGTCAAAAGCAAGGTCCAAGGAGATATCTCAGTGGTCAGAAGCACCTGATTTGTAGTGATAAGACCAAGTCCAAATCCTCATACCTCATGCCAATCCCTACCTAGTACCATCATTTGTGGTCTTGTGGTCACAAGTAGGACTTGCTGGGTACAAGTAGTTCTGCACCCTTAGTTTCTAGGATTGCACGCTCCAGCTCTGTTGACTTCATATTATCAGCAGTAGCCCCAGAGATTCCTTGAACACTACTTGGGAGGGCCCCCAAAAGGGAAAATAATAATGTCAATAAGACAAGAAATATGAAAACATATTCATTAAAGTAGGAATAAATTAGCTGATGTATTGTCTGTGTAAATTATTTAAAAATGTTTCAGTTGATATTTTACCAGCCAAGAGGACATCTGAGTGGTAGACCCAACTGCTAGTCTTACTCATCTTAATTATACCAATAAAATTCTCAAAATAAGCATAGGAGCTGACATTTTTGAGCACCTACTTACTTTCATCCAGGAATTAATTGATTGAGTTATGTATAAGGAATGACTCTATAACCTTCACTCTAAGACTATAATTCTATTATTAACCTCATTCTATGGATTAGGTACATGGGCACAGAGAGGTTGAATTAACTGTCAAATGTCATATCATTAGTCAACAGCTGAGCCAGAAAGTCATGTTCCATAACACACTTTCACTGACTTCCTGTGTCCCCTCCATCATAGAACTAGGAATTTGTTCTAAGGCATACAAACCTTTCAAAACCTCAGATTTTCTTTAAACCCACTAAACTCATTTACTCAAATTAGTCAGTTCTGTACACTACACAGTTAGAATCTTACCAGCACTCAGATTTCTGCTTCTATGTCACTGCAAACACTCAAACATTCCTAGTAACGGAGCTCTGACTACACATATGATGATGACATTTTCTTCAGAAAATACCTTAACTGCCTTTTTGTGTTGATTTTGTTGGTTTGTTATTTTTGTTGTTATTATCAACCTATTTTTGTTTCTTTCTTTATTCACTATGCTCTCCACTCTAGAAAGTTCTCCCTGGATCCTCAACTTTATTTTAACATGGCTGTGTTCTAAGAATAGCAACAGTACTTGACACATAGTAAGAGCAAAATTCCTTTGGGGTTGCTGATTCAAAAACAATTCCTATATTCTCAATCCTCTCCTCCTGCTGAACATACATAAACTTTCCAGTAAACTCTAGTTATGTGAGCAAATGGGTGCTAGAAGTATCACTGCCTAAGAAATCATCATAAATCAAGTACAAGGTTATTCTGATTTATCCATAAAATAAGTAAACAAGCTTTTTTGAACAATTTGAAATGATCAATAAGACTGTTAAAGGGATATTTGCTGTGATCTGAAGCCATTTGTCTTTATTTGACTTTCTGATCATTTCTCTTCATAATTTCATTGGCCAGCAGCATGGTTTCCTTTAATATATTAAAAAAAATTGAGACTGAGTGAATAAAATAGATTCATGCAAGAGCATACACTGAGATATTCTAGGTCTTCTGACTCCATCAGCTATCTCTGAAGCACCAAGAAGGTCTCTTATCATCTGCTTGTAGAAACAGATGTATGAATAACTGGTTTTAAAGGTATTCTTATCATAATTACCTTATCTGACAAAACAATCATGACAAATTCTTTAAGTCTTCATGAACATCTAAAGACGTGGGTTTACAGATGAGTAAACTAAGCTCAGGAAGGTAAAGGTATTTTGCTTATAATTTAGTAATGGACAGGTGATGGTGCAAAATTTGAAGCTGGGATGTCTTACAATAGGCATAAGAATAATTTGACTGAATAGATCCACACCTAGCAGATTATTCTGATAAAAGTTTAAAGTAAAGAACACATTTTATATGAATTATAGTAGTCTCTTAGAAATAGACCTATTCTTGTGACACATCAGGCATGACATATCAGTCAATTGATAGATTTCTGTTCCTTGTGCACTGGTGCAAGGATTACTAGAGTGTTTTGCCTCATAAGAGAATACTTCAAGACTCTGAGTTTGAGCATTTCAAGATACTGAGAAACTAGTCTCCCTGAAAGTCAGAATCAAAGATCCTTCTGAACCTTGTGCCCTCAACACCACTCTGCCCCATGTTTAACTTCATGTTAAGGCAATTTGTTTCCCCACTAGATAATGGATCCAGCTATGTCACAGCCTTCTATTGCAAATGACTCATTTGAAGTGGAGAGTGAGGAAGAAAGTAATCTTCAGAAGTGGAGAGCTACCACCTTCCGGCTTCACCTACCTTGGTTGCCCCAGTGAGCATGTATGAAGGTCAAAACAGATAAAGTCTACGACTAGCTCCTACACAGTGTAGATTTTTATGTCTCACCAGGCCAAAAGGAAGCCATCAAATTATAACTGAATTCAACTTGATCATCATCCTCACCACTAAATTTCTCAGAGTGTTACAGAACTTGGACTGAAATAAGAAATTTGCTCTGTGCAAGAAAGACAAGTGAGTCCTAATCTCTGCCTAGGTTTCCAGATCTGTCAGCCATCCTCACAGAAATGAACTTGAGTAAGAAGATGAAACGTGAAGTAAGTTAAGTTTGTTTGAGAAAGGGAAGATAAAGAGGGAGGACCAAGTTCAGAGAATCATGAGTCCCTCCAGAAGGAAGAGAGCTGAGTACACATCCCAAGTTGAGAAATTAAGTTACAGAGAACCCCACCAAGGGGAATGTACCAAGAGCACACATTCCAAGCAGAGATGCAGGTGAATGCCCCAGATGGAGAATACACCCTACTTGTCTCCTTAGAATTACTTTTATACAAAATTTTCCAAGCTGCCTCCAAAAGTCTGTTGCTATGGTATTGCCAATAAGGAGAGTTTGAAATTGTTGGTGATCTGCTTTTATATCCTTGTCATGGCCTTTATTCTTGAAGGACCATAATTTACCCAGGCAATTCAACAGATCTCTGGACCTTGAATTCTGCCTCTCAATTCGATTTTGGTCCTTCTCAATGGGTGCCTGTATTTGAAAGGCCTCCTTTGGGCTGGTTTGGTTTCAAAAAATGAGAGTTTTTCTTACCCACATCACCAGGCTTCTACTGTCTGCCTGTCCCTGTCTACAATAGTTCTAAAATATCTCTTACTCTTGGTAGGACAGTGAAAAACAGCTGGAGGACAGCAAGCTTATTGACAATACTATATTCTTTCAATCCGAAAGGCTGCAATTGGTGACAGAGGGCCGAGTCCTCAGCATGGATGGCAAAAGGGCTGAAAAGCGGATATGGCAGCCTCATTGCTCAATGGGGACATTAGGCTGAAAACACAAGGCAATATTCCTGCCCCCTGCTTCTCACAGAAGCAGGGTCTCTAGTCTTGTATTCTGAAAACATGACCCTGAAGAGGGCTGAGGGCTGGACCCCTCTCAGTGCCTCCGTAGGTACCTTTCAGGACACTCTGGAGACCTCCTGGCTAAGTTGCCTGAAATGCTTCCATCCTGTGACTTCTTCCACTTACTCCTTCACATCTCTCACATTTGAGGAAATTTTCCTTTTTCTCCACAGTTTTAAATGTCAAGTATCTCTTCTCTGGAAGCACTGAGCTGAGATAAAGAGGATTAAAGGGTATTTTTATCCCATTTAAAGGTAAGCAGGAGCAAATGGGGGTAAACAGACACACTTGGAAGCTTCATATCATTTTTCTTCTACCTCCAGGCTTCTGCCCTGCTGCTTACACACCTCCTCACCTCCTCAATGGTGCCCTGCAACTAACTGCTGACACTGGAAGGACACTGGCAGTCTCCAAGGCCTGCCTTCCAGAAAACCAACTCATACATTAGTTCTGCTGGGAAGTGAAAGCCTCTGTTTCCCTGGTAAACTGAAAAAAAGAGACTCCTCAGGAAGAATGTGAGGCCCTGGCCAGACTTGAAAAGAGATTCTAGTGACAGTCCTTCTTCGACAACACCTTGGAATCACCCCCACTTCCCATCCCAGTGTTCTGATCGACCTGAGAAAACACCAGACTTGGAATGGTCAGCAGCAAGATGTTAAAATGGACTGATAGTTGCTCAATAGAAACTTGTTAACTTTTAATGCATAACAGTCCAGGATGATTAAATATTTAAAAGTACAATTCATCACTTGAAAGGCCAGTTGAGGCAGCAAAGAAATGCTGCTCTTCAGGGATCTTTGTTATCAGAATTTTAGCTCTCATAGCATCTTGCAGAAGCATGAGGACCATGTACTTATCCATAATATTTTTCATTCATTGAGAACCTACTCAGGGCAGGTCCTAGGAGATGATACCTTTGACAGTAAAATTTTATCTCCACAATAACCCTGAGAGGCAGACTATGTTATCACATTTATAAACAAACATATACAGGCTCAGATATGTTGAACAAGTAACTGGTAACCAGAATCAAAGCTCAGTTTTCAAGGCTAACCTCTGCCTTTTTATTTTTTTAAACTGTGTTGGGGATTGAACATAAAGCCTCACAAGGTAAGGCACTCACTTAGGGTAAGGTATGTACCTTACCTCCCACTGTACCCTAACCTCCTAAAGCCCACACTTTTGAATTTATTGTGTTGTGATATGATAAAATGTATTAGACACATCCACACTGTATCCATAAAAAATGGGGGAAATGGATGACACAGAAAGCAACTATTTCAGATACTGCCCGGCAATCAAAAAAAAAAAAAAGGTAATATTGGGGGAAATGGAACAAGTAGTTTTCAATCTGAAGATACCTTTTTGGCTCAAGAATAGGAATGAGTGAAAGTAGTCTAAGGGTTATGAGGAAAGGATAATGTCAGGATAATCTATCCATAATTATCAGGTTCTTTAATATTTTCAAGAATACAAATATTGAGTAATAAAGATGCTCAAGCTTAGAGTTAGAAAATAGAAAAGTTTAATGCAAAGTAAGTAGAAATGAAAAGAAAGGGTTAAAAGTCAAGGGGGAAAGTCAGTATAAAATTGTTAGATTTGATTGGTTTTTGTAGTTTTTGTGGGGAAATTGGGTCTTTGTGTTATTTACCAAGCATAATAATGAAAGGATTTTCATTTTTTCTTCTCAGAGTTGTCTAATTTAGAATTCATCTATGTTGTTAAGATAAAACTAAAACCCTTTATGTAATCTCTATTTCCATTTATGATATCAAGACTGATATTTAGGGTCCTTTAAATACCATCTTCCATGGTATTTCCATTATCTCTTGGTCTTTAGTGAGCCCAAGAGATGGGATAGAACTTCTGGTCTTGGGAAAGCATAAACTGTCCAGTCTCAGAATCCAGAATTTTTCAGGAGTGTCTAAAATATAGAATTAAGTCAAATAAAATGGAACAGCAAGCAGTAGGGAAAGAGTAAATTGAGCCTTTTCAAGAGAATTTAAAACAGATCAGGAACCAGAGAGATAGTACAGTGGTAGGGCATTTGCCTTGCATGCAGCTGACCTAGGACAGACCTGCGTCGATTTGACAGTAAAAATTTTATCTCCACAATAACCCTGAGAGGCAGACTATGTTATCATATTTATAAACAAACATATACAGGTTCAGACATGTTGAACAAGTAACTGCTAATCAGAATCTAAGCTCAGTTTTCAAGGCTAAACTCCACTGATGGTAGTCCATCAGTCTGCCACGGGGGATTTCTGAGTGCAGAGTCAGGATTAACCCCTGAGCACAGCTGGGTGTGGCCCAAAACCCAAAATCAATCAATCAATTAAATCAAGTTTTTTTTTTAAATAAAACAGATCAGGGAGGCATATCTGATTAGAATATTCACAGAAAATAGCAGAAAAGAGGGAGCCATACAGAGACAGAACCTAGAAACCTTCATAGAAGTTTGAGTCTATTGATGAATAATGAGCTGTGCTTGCTTAGGTTGAACATCCATGTAAAGGAAAGAAACAGGAGAAAATCACAAAGTTCATGGGACTATGTGGCACTGGAATCTGAATACAGTGGATAAAGAGAACTCATTGAACATTTGAGATACTAACTAAAGTCTTTTAAGACCTAGGGTTCTGGAGAGGTACTCAAAGAGCTAAGTTTACGTTTTACATGCAAAGGCCTAAGTTCAAGCCCCAGCACCACTTGGTTCTCTGAGCACCATCAGGAATAACCTTTGGCACTGCCAGAGTATCCTCTGAGCACTACTGTGTGTGTCCATCACCCTTAGATCCATAATATCCCATACTTCCGCGTAGGGACTGAATAAAACAAAGAGCATCTGTTACAGAAGACTGAACACAACAACAATGATGGAACAGAACCTCTAGAGCCGTAAAGACTCTAACCTAGACCCTGTCCTCGGACCTGCGCAAATACCAAGACCACTAGCTACAGTGGCCTCATTTCTCATCCACAACTGAGAGGAAAGTTTCCTGGTACCACATAAAAAGCCCTTGGGATGAGGTCATGAGTATCTATGGAGCCAGGGGTTGATTCCATGATGGTATGTTTCAAGGGTGGAGAGGTCCTGAATCTCTTAGGCCACGGGAATTCCCATTCTCCCCCAATGTTTACTGTGCCTATGCAAAAAAAAAAAAAAA
>PVKC010023978.1:0-17075 GCA_004027635.1 Crocidura indochinensis | reverse complement strand
TCATTATCATTTGTTTCCAGGAAAGTTTTAATTTCCTTTTTGATTTCATCTCAGACCCACCGGTTGTTCAGTAGGAGGGTGTTTAATTTCCAGTTGTTAATGTTTTTCTTCTGTGTGGCTTTGTAGTTCACATCTAATTTCAGAGCCTTGTGGTCGGCAAAGGTAGCTTGCAAGAATTCTATCCTCTTGATTTTGTGGAGGTATGTTTTATGTGTCAGCATGTAGTCTATCCTGGAGAATGACCCATGTACATTGGAGAAGAATGTGTATCCAGGATTTTTGGGATGGGGTGTCCTATAAACATCTACTAGTCCTCTTTCTTCCATTTCTCTTTTCAGGACTAGGTTGACCTATCACGTGTTGATAGGGCCATGTTGAGGTCTCCCATAATTATTGTGTTATCATTGATTTCTTGTTTCAGATTTGTCAGCAGTTGTATTAGAAAATTTTCTGGCCTGTCATTGGGTGCATATGTGTTTAATAGTCTGATTTCTTCCTGTTGCACATATCCTTTGATTAGAACATAATGTCCATCATTGTCCCTTACCACTTTTCTGAGTAGAAAGTTGGTGTCATCAGATATTAATATGGCCATCCCAGCTTTTTTGAGGGTATTGTTTGCTTGGATGATTTTCCTCCAGCCTTTGATTTTGAGTCTATGTTTGTTCTGACTATTCAGATGTGTTTCTTGTAGGCAGCAGAAGGTTGGATTCATCTTTTTGATCCACTTTGCCACTCTGTGTCTTTTAATTGATGAATTTAGCCCATTTACATTGAGGGAGATGATTGTCATAGGATTTAATGTCATCTTTGTAGATAACTTTCCTGTGTTTGTTGGTCTCTCTTGTCTTAGAGTAGACCTGTCAGTTTTTCCTTTAAGGCTAGGTTATCATCTGTGAAGTTTTTAAGCTGTTGCTTATCCATGAAGCTATGTATTTTTCCTTGCTACCTGAATGTGAGTCGGGGTGGGTGCAGTATTCTCGGTGAGGCATTCATTTCTTTCAGTCTTGTCACAATATCCCACCACTGTCTTCTGGCCTTGAGAGTTTCTTGTGACATGTCTGCTGTAAGTCTTAGGGATGTTCCTTTGAATGTAATTTCACTTTTTGATCTTACTGCATTCAGTATTCTATCTCTATTTGTGGGATTTGTCATTGTAATGAGGATGTGTCTGGGGGTGTTTTTCTTTGTGTCTCCTTTGGCTGGTACTCTTCGGGCATGCAGGATTTGATTGCATGTAGTCATTAACTCTGGTAGTATCTCTTTGATGATGTCTTTGACAGTTGATTCTTCCTGGTGCTCTTCTACTTGGGTCTCTGGGACCCCAATTATTCTTATGTTGTTTCTTTTGGGTTTATCAAAAACTTCTATTTTCATCTGTTCACATTCCTTGAGTACTTTTTCCATTGCCTGCTCATTTGTCCTAAGGTTCTTTTCCCATTTTTTTTGCTGTGTTGAGTTTTTCTGCATCTCATCTTCCAGTAGTCCGATTCTCTCCTCAGCTGCTCTTACCTTGTTGTTGAGGGCATCCACTGAGGATTCCAGATGAGCTACCATGTTTTTCAGGCCTGCTATTTCAGTTTGAAGTTTTCTGAGTTCTGTCTTTGTGTTCTGTTCAGATCGATCTATGCTTTCTTGGAGTTTTGCAAACATATTCTATATTTCTATTTTAAGTTCCTTATCCAAGAGGTTAAGCAGAGGGGTGTGATTTTTAAGGTCGTCCAAGCCATCATCTTCATTCTGGGTGCCTAGTGTTTGCCTGGGGGCTTTCGACATTGTTGCTCTAGTAGTGTGGTTTTTCCTGTGTGTTGTGATGGGGTTTATTGGTTTGAAAGAGTTTGCGGCCGCGAAGCGAAGCGGAGCGGGACGCGTTCTTATGGGACTCCAAGAATTGAGCAAAGAGAGAAGCACAGGAAGTGAGCCCCCTCAGTCCAGAGATTTCTCAGTAGAGCACAGCTGGGTGGAGTCTCCTGCAGGAAAAGCAAGCAGCTCTCCAATTGGGAAGCCTCACAGTTCTTACTTACTCATTGGCTCGCTGGCAGTTTCAGAATGCAGTGATTTCTGGGTTCAATTCCCAGGGGTCTGAGCTCTTATGGGACTTGAAGAATTGAGCAAAGAGAGAAGCACAGGAAGAGAGCCCCCTCAGTCCAGAGATTTCTCAGCAGAGCCTGAATAATCATTTTAATACAAAGACTATTATCTGTTATATGTGAAATGTCACTGACTTACATGTTACTTAGAATTTGTTAATTTTTTTTTTTTGCTTTGTTCCTTTTGGATCACACCCAAAGCCTCTCAGGAGTTACTCTTGACTCTATGCTCAGAAATTGCTCCTGGCAGGCTCAAGGGACTATATGGGATGCTGGGAATCAAATCATGGTTCATCCTGTGTTGGCCATGCGCAAGGCAAATGCCCTACCACTGTGCTACCTCTCTGGAACCAGAATTTGTTAATTTTAAAAAGAAAAATAATCATATACCTGATCTGATTCATCAAAGTAAAATGCATTTAAAATGAATGAAAAAAGCTGTTTTTTTCCAAGAAATTATGAAGAGAACATTATGAAAATTAATATGTGGAATATTTACTTTGGTTTTGTATTTATTTTGTACAGCAGCAGAAATGTCATTTGTTTGTCTTCTTTTACCCCCATGTAAAGGAAACTATTTCTGAGCACATCTGCGGACATAACTGATTACAAATGTGTTGAAGGTGTATGGGATCTGTTTCCTATTCCTGCACAATCACAGTTGATTCCAGAGAACATGAACTTGTACTTGCTTTACAAACAGAAGAGTTAGAAGAAAAATTTACTCCAATTGGAACATCGGTAATTTAAAATCAGGCTTTTCATAAACAAAGACAAATATTCATTTGTGCAAAGACAGAGAGAAATCTAACTTATCCCCTGTCTTAATCCATTTATCTTTCACCTATCTTCCTGTCTATTATCTGATATTTATAATGTACATATAACATATCTATTATATGTCTTCTACATGCCTGTATAGTATCTATTTATTGATCTTCTGCTATCATCAATCTGTATTTCTGTTATATATTCTCTATCTGTTTTTTGATGTGTCTCCATTTTCAGTCTTCATAGTCACTAAACCCAAACATCGCAACACCTAATACCATGGTTAGTTCTCCCTAGTTATAAGAAGATGTAGAGTTTAGAATTACCCTACTATACAATTCAGAGTAGATCTCCTCATGGTCTTCAACTCAACTTTATTACCAAGAGTATGAACTATGCCCATTGCATAATTGCCATAATGTAAAGTTTGAACAAGCCATAATACCACCTAAACAGAGCAAGTTGGAAACTATATTATGTTTCTTGCCTGCAACATATCTTTAAAAAGCACAGTATCTAGTAGCTGGATGATCACATACAAATACAACCACTTTAATTATTTTGTTTGACTTTAATTTACTTTTTTGGAGAGTCTCCTAGCAGTGTTCAGGGAACTAGAGGTCCACTCTGGGCAATACTAGACCAAATATGACATCAATTTAATGCTATATCCAAGGATGAGATATGCCTCCATGCCTAGGTTATTAGGGACCTCTGGAATCACATTCACCAAGGTTTAGAGGTACAATTAGGGGATGTCAAGGTTAGATCTTGAGTTTCAATACATGCAAAGCATAAGTAACAACCCATGAATCTTCTCCAAGGCTTTGTTCTATTTACATTGCTTGTAGTACATTATTACATTAGCATATACATCTAATTTTATTATAAATAGATATATTGGGATATGAAAAAAAGATTTGTAGTGACAGGATGTTAATCATTTTGAATACTCAAAGAGGGAAATGCATATAGGCAAATATATTGTTATTTAAAAAGGAAATTAAAACAGATGAAAGGGTGTTAAGTTTGTGTGCACTTGTGTATATAGAATGTTCAACTAAAGATTTTGAAAATTATTTGTATAACTTTGAAGTGAACCAAAATAAATTATATCCAGTTACAGATAAATAAATTTGATATCTAGATAAATAAACTATATTTATCTAAATAAATTGTCATTCTATCTATGTTGATTATTATCTGATTTTATGACTTGTTGGATCACATTTTTCTTCCCATAAATAAATATATTCTTACTGTTTGTCGTAAAAGTAATATAAACTGTTTTAGTCTATGTGATAGTGATTGTAGAGCTGGTGTTTTGGTTAAACTCCCTAGAATTCTTAAGTTCTGCTCATGTTTTTCATGGCTGTTCATATAGTAAATGATGAAAAGAGAGGAACAGATAATAGAACTAGTGATGATAGCACTAGCAAAGTCAAAATACATGTATTCTGTGATAATAAATTCAGTTTCAATAGTTTGGAATGTATAATCTTATGCACTTCTATCATTCTAGGTGAGATTTAATTTGACACTTTATACGTGATAAAACTATAGCAAAAATAAAATGAGCTATTTGGCAAAAGACACATTATGTGTGTAAAGAGGGATAAAACCAATATTTGAATGCAGGTGGTTGGCAATGGAGATTCCTAAATACATTTAACTTTCAAAAATATACACAATCAGTTCTACATCTTATGCTTCCCAGATACTATTAAACATCAGTGAAGTAAATATACATCCTTGAATTTCTATATATCTTGGAAGTTATATTTGGAGTTTTCTTTTAAGCTTGTTACCTAAAATACCCTAACAATTGAAGATAAATTCAATTTGCTCTTTAAATGTTGATGAAGTGTAACCATAGCCTTAAGGTACTCCCTTTTACTCCTTTCCATGTTGTTTCCAAGTTTAACTGCTCTGGAAGTATAAATGTTGGCTTAAAGCCTTGCTTCCCTGGTGCTAATGACTAGCATAATTGCTTTTTAAAGAAACATTACTACTTAGAATAATTGAAAAGAGTACCTCTGAGAGAGAATTTGCAGGATGAGAAGGGTGGGAAATGGCTGTTACACACAAATTCATTTTCCCAAACTTCAAGCTCTGATCTAATATTAGACCTTGAAGCTAATTGTCCTGAAGGATATTTTTAGTAGAGACTAAAGATTCCTTTGTAATATTTAATAGAAATTATACATCTTTATTCACTCAGTTGTATATATTCCATAACAAAACATACTCAATGTTTACTATAACCATGATATTCAATAATAATGTATATCTACAATTTGTTTTATTTTATTATTAAATGAACCAGGGTCTATTTAACATTTCCTAGTATCTCCCATAGCATCAATACATATGTCCTCTACCATCAATACATTTTGTTATGGTCTGTATAATTGTAAAGCAAGGCATTACAATATGTTTAACATATCGAAGTGCAATTTTTGTTAAGAAAAATATTATCTTTTCATTTCCATGAGCATTACTGCTGCTCATTCTTTCCTCTCAGCTATGTAAATCTAACTAAAAAGGTTAGCTAAATATATCTGTATCTATATATATAGATAGATCATGTTATAATGGTTTATATCATTGTATTTAAAATATTTTGCATCTCACAATAAAGCAAAGTCCTAAAAATTATTGCTAGATGACAAATAGATGATTTTTATTCTAGCAAAGTAGAATAACAAAACATAATTTTTTTAAATTTCTGACAAATGTATTGTCAGCTATATTATAGCACTGATTTTACAGATTTGTAATGTACAATATAGCAAAATGTTTTATCTTCATACCAATGCAATGGTATTATCTGAAACAATGTGTATTTGTTATGTGCCTAAAACCCTGAACTTGGCTTATACTTGGATCATACAGGTTGCGCACAATCTCCAGCCATTTGATGGAGAGGGCTGTCTTTCAGCTCAGTCCACAAGTCATGTATGAGCTAAAGTAGTTGGTGGCTGAAGTGAACTGTATGTCACTGAATTTTTTAACCCACAATATTCTGCATTTTGTATGAGACCGATGGCTGTGATGATGATATCTCCAACTCAGTGATGATGCTGATACCCTCACATCAGATACAGCTGAAGCTGTTTGGGCATACAGATGATGATGAGGAGGAATTCAGTTTTGAACGATTTCAACCTTTGTGATTTAGCTTGATTACCTGTTAAGCTACGGTTTTCTGCACTTTATTTAATGTTGAAGTTATTGTTTCTAGTTTACAGCTTTTCTTTAGCAATAAATATTAAAAATTTAATCTATGGATTCCTCAATTATTGTAATTATTTTGAGTATATAATTTTATTTTTGAAATTTACCAGTGGCTACTGCATTTTCCACCTCGGCTTATACTCGAATCACTGAGTTTTCCCAGTTTTTAGGGTAAAATTAGGGGGTTCTGCTTACACTTGGGTCAGTTCAAGTATATAAATGTATTGTTCCATGGTAGAAGTCAATACATGGTTAAGTTGACAATGAATTTCCCCAAAACACTTAATTTTGTTTCTAGGTTTAAAGTATTTTACCAGGCTAGGAGAAAATTTATGATTATAAGTTATTCCTGGTTATTGAATGAGATAACATAAAGGTAATAATTTTAAATATAACTAACCTTGGTTCAAAGATTTTATGTTTAGAAGGTTGCTTTTCTAGCATGCAGCCAATCTGGGTTCTTATAGTCCCCCCAAGCATTACCAGGAGTAACCCCTGAAACAAATACAACAGGAAAGTCTGAGTATCACAGAGGTAACCAACCAAGAAAGAAGGGGAAAAAAGGAAGATTTAGTCTAAACAAGAGCATGATTGTTTATATCAACACCTCTAATAAATCAATGGTTCAGGAAGTAGAGAAAGTCAACGTTAATAAAATCTATTTCACCAGGTAAACTTCACAGTTAAGGAATTTTCTGCTGTTATATTTTACTTATGATTTCTGAAATAGAGCCTCAAACAGCAGGAAGAATATGCTTTCATATCCTCTTAAATTATTTCTTATTATCTCTTGGCACTTCTTACAAGACCAATCAACATTGAGTTCTCAATTCTGAAAACAGCAGGAACTTTGCTTGGAATTTCCAGCACATAATTAGTGGGTCAGTATAAACACAAAGCAGTCTCCATTTGTATTATCTCAAGACAGTTTGGAATGACAGGTACTTTATTCCCTCCTAACATCGCCAATAACTCTCTGCTTGATGCTTTAATGGCTGAAACTATCTAGAATGACAATTCCCGTTGTGCAAGTGCCACCTAAACATTAGAAGACACACACACATTCAGAGAGACAGCGGAACATGGGAAACATTATTTCTAAATAATTTGCCTATGCCAGGATTTTTGCAGCAAGATGAACAAACTGGGACATTCTGAGATTGAGTTCCTTGTCCTATAATTAATAGGAAAATGACTGAAAGTGTCTCTTTCACTGTCAGATGTCTGACAAAATGATACACATTTGGAATCATGGAGGACATGGAAGCAGACTGAGTCTTGCTGTAATAAATGAGCTGTACTCTGTGGAGTGACTGTGATTATTGTGTGCATGAGTAAGTGTGTGTTCAAATACCCTGCCTCTGACTGTTCATTTATTTTCATTTGACTTCTTTCATTTATCTTTCTATATTTAATCTATGATGGTCTTGATTACCATTCCATTTTACTTTTTAGCTTACTTTTTGAGAAATATACTATAGCAAATATTAACCTATTATTATATGCCCCAAAGTTGTTCATCAGAGAAGAAAATCAGACAGTGGAGATTATTAGTATGCACACAATGTGTCATTCCATAAGTAATAATTATGTTTCTTGCATAATATCTTATCAATACATATTATAAATGATTTTGTAATTCTATATAGCAGACCTTACTATAAATATCTGAATTTATCAAAGAAAAGGTTCAGGATGTCTAGCTCCTATAAATTTGTATGAAACATAGGCATGGAATTAGATCATATTGTTTGTATACCTTACTTAATTATCAGGCATGTATATACTTATTAAGTTGGTCAAATATAAATGGTAATGAAGGCTTGCAAACTATCTAAAAATATTATATTCACAAAATAGCAATTTATGACTCTCTGGCTGTGTTCACAGTGGGTTAGTGAAAATGTTGAAATGCATGTGAAAATTAGAATTTGAAAAAGCTCAGACATGGACTAAAGTGCATCCTTCCACTTTGGACATCACTTCTATAAAAGAGTTTTTCATACAAAGACCAAGCTGGGTCCTGATTAAGTAAATTAACAAACTCTTCAAATAAAATCACCATCCTGGGTAAATGTGTCCTTAATTTTCTATCACAATGTTTTTCCCTGTCCTGCAGTTTCTCTCTGCATGTGGAACAATGTCCTTAATAGCCTCTTGTCCAGAGATGTACAAAAAAATATATATATAAAGACCCTAAGCTCTGTACTTCAAAGGTTAATAAACCGTTAATTTTGTTTGCTCAAAAATTTGGGGATGGAAGGCTGGGTGGATGCTGAAGATTTTGTCATTTTGATTTTGCCTTAGGAATTTCCATTTTACTAACTGAGCGATAAGCAGCAGCACGAGAGAAAAAAATACCTAAGCTTTGCTAACACGCAAGCAAATGATCAAAAGCAGAGATCTGAGCAATAATAGAGTCAAAGCTCCAGGTGTGTGGGCAGGTTGACTTGATTGGAGAAATCTCTTGCTGTAACTTCTCTGCTCACTTGCCTTGAGACTCTCATTCTCAGCTCGGAGGATTCTCACACTCCAGCGCCTTTGGGTGCCTGAGCTCATCAACTGCTGCTAGGAACATTTGCTGCACTTCACACAGACGCTGCAAAAACAGTCCAAAAGCATAAAAAAGCTGTAAAAGACTGAAGCCAACTTTATCATAATAGCTGAGATTTCGACTTCCAACAAACTTCCAGCAGTTTGATTTTCAGCAGATTTCAACGGGAATTCTGGTTTACAGACTCTGGGTTCTCTGGTTCTTGTTCTCTCCAGATGAATTTTTTTGTGGTTAAAAGAAAAAAAACAGAATTCTGCTTCTTCAGTAGGGACAAATGTGATTTGATTAAAAAAAGTGAGACATGGATTTCAAATTCACATGGAAAGAAAAGCAGATAGAATTTACCATGTAGTACTCTTAATTTTGTTTTGTTTGGGGGCCATACCCGGTGATGCTCAGGGGTTACTCCTGGCTATGCGCTCAGAAATTGCTCGTGGCTAGGGGGACCATATGGGACGCCGCGGACCTGGCTTGGAACCCAGGTCCATCCTGGGTCTACTGCGTGTAAGGCAAACACCCTACCGCTGTGCTATCCTTCTGGCCCCATAGTATTCTTAATTATGCAAGGAGATAATCACATAGAGCATTGGTATTCTCAAAAACTCTGAGTCTCGAAGACCAAAGTCTTAAATGAATTTCAAACAAAAAAGCATTTTTTAAAACATTTATGCATTATACGATAACTTTTAAGCTAAATACCTGTGACTAAGGAACAATGTTTGATTTTACTTTCTTGAGTATTTTAACGATTTATCTTAGATAGCAACTATTTAAATCGCTTATCATGCAGATAAATAATCATCCCATAAAATTATAGAACTGTATCCATTTCAAAAGAACCAGTAATTATAGCAGTCTTGATCCAATCCCTAGCATCCTACATGGACCCATGACTGTTAGAAGTAATTTCTAAGCGCAATGTTGAGGATTAACCCCTGAACCTCTGGGTGTGGCCTCCTAACAACCAAATAAACAAAAATCAAAGTGTACCAGTGGTAAAATTATTGAGAATGATTAAACAGTGCAATGATCTCTAGATAGGGATGTATTGGTTAATGCATATAGAATGCATAAAAAAAGAGATATAATAAACAAAAGATATGTATTTAATTTCAGTAATAATATATACTAATGTCTAAGAACTGTGTGGTCTATTTGATGTGAATTTAAAATATAACAAAATGTAATAATGGACTATGTAAACAAAGAGATGAAAAAATATTGATTTTTCAAAAGACATTTAGTTTTTCAATATATATTCACTCAAATGATTTCTAATCTCAAAATTAAAATTACTAAATATGCTTCTATAGAATTTTAAAAGAAAAGAGACACATGATTATATAATATCAATAAATTCTTAATAATGCATATTTTTAAAAGAAACACAATCAATATAGGATCTGTTAGCATGGGCTACATTTCTACTTAGAGGAGAAAAATGCAGATTCCCTTTTTATAAATTATATTTTATCATTTCATGAGAACCTAAAATATAAATTCCTGTGAAGCAAATGTTAATGTAATAATTTTACAGAAATATGTAGGACAATATTTCTAAGTGTGAGTTATTATAAACCATGTTGAGCAAATGGCAGAAAGGAAATCCTGGAGTTTTTTACCCTCTTTCTAATGATGGATAAAAGAATAAATCTATCATCAACGTCTATCACCACCACTATCATTAACATCATAAACATAAAATTTTACCGCACTTTAGATAGACAGATCATATAGGATTTCCTGTATAGAAAAATGATTTGCCATCATTATTGGCTACACAAAATTATATCTATCACTGAGATAAGATCTCTCAGTTCAGATTCCATTGCTGTCTATTGCATGACACAGAATATCCGTCAACATGAAAATGTTGGAGGAAGACATGTTCTATGAAAGATGTTGGAGGAAGACATGTCTATAAAAGAGGTCAAAGGCTATAACACAGGGCCTATTCACATGAGGCTGAGGTTCAATTTTGGATACAACCAGAAACTCAAAACAAAAAGAAATCAAAATATATTTTCTACAAGAAAGACAGACTCAGTAAACAATTTTCTACTTTTCGTAGTTGTATGTGATCCTATTCTAATCTTATTTTCAAACATTTCAAACATATATCACAAATGTCCCAAATTTAAAATAAAAGCAAACAAATTAAAAATATTTATATTTCCTTGGAGACCACAGCAAATATAAGTACCATATTTGTGCATAAATAATAATCAATTCTAATATCAATAAAGCAAACAAAAAGATTAAAAAAACATATTATTATAACATGTTCCATACATATTAAAGGTTCTTCAAAAATCAAATGTTTCTCCTTTGAGTTTAAAGTAAGATAAAAAATGATTTGTTTTATTAAATAGTAATTTATTACCCAATCAATTCTATTCAATTGCTAAAATATTACTTACTTAAAATTATTGATTTTTACCTAAAGTAAATGTTATGATATATTTAAAAACTGAACTAAAGGTAATGCACAATATATGTGTCATAAAAATTGCCAATGTTGCAACTTTTTAAAAAGTTGTCAGAGAAAGATATGCTTAGACTTTACTTGCTTGTAAATTATATTTTGAACTATGATTACCCATGATATTCATGAATAAAGCTACTTATTTAATATCTTTTGCATATTGTTAACATTTGCTTTAGAAATTATTCTGAAAAAAATTATTCTGAGAATTTCTAATGTATCTTATCCTCTTTATAGTAAAATTTAAGTACAATTCCTTATATTCAAGTCACTGTAACAGTTACAGAAATAAACTCCCATGTCATTTCTTCTCATTATACCATTGTTTTCTTAAAAGTTAATACTTAATATTTTCAATTTCAATAATTTTCATAAATAAAATCTGTATATATTGTTGATAAAACTAGGACAATAAATTATTTTAAAGTTTTAGAAATTTTCTGGTTTTTTTTAAACTAAAGGAAATTCTGCTGATTTATTGTAGAATCAATACATCAACTATCATGAATTGACCCTATAATGAACTAAATACAAAATATCTTGATCAGAGGCACAGTTAGAGAGAAGTAGAGCATTAATCCCAGATTTTATTTTAAAAGATTTTAGGTGGAATCTGAACCAAGAATAGCTTAGAAATGTCCCATAATAATTTCACAATGAATTTTACAAAGTTACAGTATCATAGAAAGCAACCAAGTAATAAGGAATAGTACTATATTACAATACATTATTATATTACAATAATATTACAATATTCAAAATATTTGAAAAAAATTTTGTAGAGGTTCCTGAAGTGTTTCCTTAAAAAGTTCTTAATGTGGAATTTTAGTTTTTTGCTTTATGTTTTTTTCCTTTGTTTTTTTTTTTTTGTTTTTGTTTTTGGATTACACCTGGCCACGCTAAGGATTTATTCCTGGCTCTATGCTCAGAAGTCTCTCCTGGCAGGTTCAGGGTACTATCTGGGATGCTGGGATTCGAACCACCAACCTTCTTCATGCAATGCAAATGCTTTACCTCCATGCTATCTCTCCGGCCCCAAGGTTTTTGGTTGTTGTTGTTGTTTTCAATGTGGAATCTTAAATGGGAAGCTCTTTTTGATCATTTTTTAAGTAGACACCAAATCATGGATTTATATGTTGATTGGAGTAAAATACCTAATGAGAACTGACATATTGAACAAGCATCAGATGTTCTCCAAAGTAAGAAGGTACCAAGTATTGGCTATACAACAGAATTCCTTCAAAGATACTGATTATCAATCTTCATTTGCCACACTTAGGACATAGTATCCTGGAACATAAAATCTTGAGTTGAGCAGTGGGTAGTTGTGTAAGGAATATTGGGACAATAACCAATAGGGCAATTGCGTGAGAGCAAAGGCTCAGCCAGAATATAGACAGGCAGCAGTTGGAAGAGATCAGAAAAGTCCTCTTTGCTCATTATGGTTGGACTGAAATGACTGGGGGGAGAGAACACAGCCTTTGTATCAAAGAGAGGACAAAGGAGTGCCCAGAGTCAGGCTTCCAGTGAGATATAGTGAATTGACTTGGATAGAGTCAAAACACATCAAAAGGTGCAAGCTAATTGAACCAACAAACTTTAGTTACTGAGATGCGGAGACGCAGATCTGATGAATTCAAGTGTACTAATGTTGATGGAAACTGCCACTTAAAATATTTCCCCAAAATGTACAAGAGTCCCCACGCCTATCTTCTACATTAAAAATGACTATAAAAGAGCATTTTTTGTCAGTCATCCTGTGCACCCCCAGGACACATGGCTTTCTTTTATGTTTGATAATAATGATATCTGTATGGTTTAAGTCTACATTGGCAATCATAGATTGGTTTTAGAAGCCAGAAATCCACTTCAAAGCAAATATTTCTGAATCCCAAGTCACTGAAATCAATAAACTGGTGATTTTAAAGCTAAGCTGTTTTACTGTGTAGTAATGAAATCTGTTTAGATTTTTGGCTGTCACATGATAGCTAAGGAATTTATAAACCTCCCTAAAATACAGATATCCATACACTTCTTCACTCACCAATGACTGAGATGGAAATAATCACTTTCAGTTCTTAGAATATTGAATTTCTAAATCTTAAGTGTGTTCTTTCCATCTTACTGATTTATTTAGTCTTTTTTTTTATTTAGTCTTTTATATCAGTATTTAATAGTTAAAAAACAGCAAACCAAACAAGCAAAAAACTTACTTGACAGTTTTCCAATTTGCATTTTTTTTAAATGAACAGTTAATTCCTGGATTCAGCTCTAAGACATCAACTCAGCTAAATCTCAAATCATTAGTAATTCATGCACACATTATTGGCAAAAGTTAGAGCTCAGAAAAATAATGATTTTATAATATGAAACAAAAACCAAGAGTCCCCCTTACTCATTTACATTAATAGGCAATATATCAAATAATACATACTCTGATTATTTTATGGTGGCAATGAAGGTTAAATGTGAACACAAATTCAAATAATACATTTTTTAATTCTTAATATCAAAAAATAAAAGTGATCATGCAAGCAAGAGAATTTAATGTGAATGAATTATAGAGAACATGGCCATGCTCCTGAAGGTGTTCCAGGAAGGATGTCACTTCCTTCATTCTCTTTATGGACACTAATTTTCTATTTCATGAATAAGGTGACACTAATTTCTTCAGCCTCTAGTCCATAATTACCTCCAACTTTAATTTCTTCTTTGTCACAGATATGATTTCAAGACTTCACAGTGCTTGGGTATATTGTTAAACTTTTCATTGGTATCTCTTTGGGATGCACAATTCCGTATAGTGACCTGCAGAGCATGTGGTCACCAGCTAAGCGAAGTCTATGCCAGAGTAAGGATACTAATAACCCAAATATGCAGGAACCTTCCTTGAGAGTGATACTGACACAGAGTAGACCATATTGATTTATAATGCTGAAAATTCTAAGTCATCGATGTGCTCACTAAGTGGTGCCACTTTTCTTTCTTAGAAAATATTTCTTGGGGCCGGAGCAATAGCACAGGGGTTAGGGCATTTGCCTTGTACGTGGCTGCCCAGGACGGTCTTGGGTTCCATCTCCGGAGTTCCATAATGGTCCTTGAAGCCAGGAGCGATTTCTGAGCGTACAGTCAAGAGTAACCCCTGAGAGTCACAGGGTGAGGCCCAAAAACAAAAAAGAAAAAGAAAATGCTATTTCTTTAGATGGAAAACCTTTTTTAGTAGTAGTTGATAATATGATGTATAATCCATCACAGATGAGATCAATTAATATAATAATTTTAGATTATCCATTGTCATTTTTTCTCTCCACAGCATACACTATTTCATAAATTATATTCAAACAAATGTACTAATGTGCTAAGAATAACATTTTTTATCCAGTGAAAATATAGACAAAATTAGCAAATGATTACAACCACCCACTGATTCATAATCAAAGTCAATCCATCCTGATACCCACAGGAGTGTTGTTGTATTTAATTAATAGATTAAAAACTTATAAGAATTTTAGATCAAGAAGCAGTTCACATCTACTATAAATAATAAAGTTAAATATGACTATATGAGATTTTGTTCAGAAAACTAGAACTATTTTAGGGGGGAGGATTGGGTCACATCCAGTGGCGCTTAGGGGTTACTTCTGACTCTATTCTCAGAAATCGCTCTTGGAAGACTTGAGGGATCATATGGGATGCTGGGAATTGAACCAGGTCCCTTTGAGGTTGGACACGTGCAAGAATGCAAGACAAATGCTCTACCACTGTGCTACTGCTCAGACCAACTATTTATGTTTTTATATTATGTCTTATATACTATTTTATGCAATATTTCAAAATATCAAATAACTTTTAATTCTAAATCTATGGATTTAGTTACTTTCTATTTAAAAGCTATAATAATTACTATAAATTAAAAGACATAATTTTTATGCTTCTGTCTATCATAACTTTAGTATAAATATCATAAAAATTTTATTAAGTATTTTATATTTATGAAAGCATATATCACAAGTTTAATCTAATATACAAGTGAAAATTAAACTATTGAATTTATCAAAGAATACTCACTGAAAAATGGCATATCTCTATTTTTTAGGCCAGTAATCTAATTTTATTAATACTGATTTCTCTTTTTTTTCTTTTGGTTTTTGGTCCACACTCATTGGTGCTTAGAGGTTACTCCTGGCCCTGCACTCAGAAATCACTCCTGCAGGCTCGGGGGTTGTAGGGGAGGGCCCTATGAAATGATGGGGATAGAACACTGGTCAGCTGCATGCAATGCAAATGCTCTTCTCCCTGTGCTATTGCTCCAGTCCCTCTGTTATATTATCTTTAATTGTTAAGAAAAGGAAAAAGTTAAATTAGTGTCCATTATAATAACTAACATAAATATATTGGTTTATTATCACTATTTTAGAAAACATTTATTTCTAAGTACTTTTGGGTCCCTTCTGCAGTACTGTGGGCTCTTCCTGGCTCTGCTTGAAATCTGGAGAGTTAACACAGAGGTTAAGGTGCTCACTGTGTATGAAACTAACATGCCATGCAATCTCCCAACCTTTAGCATCATGTTTTGTTGCCTCCCCACCCAAATGAATATTTTAATCATTTTGAATATTAACCAAACCTATTTCTCAAGAAATAGCTGCGAGTTATTGTCCATTCATTTTATAATGACCTATATTTTATTCTAAATATTAATAATCCAGAGGAAACAAGCAGTTTTTCAAATGAATTTTGTATTTAGGGATAATAAATAGTGTGGAGTTCTGAAAAATCCTCTCCAGTTTTATTATTCAGGGCACATAACTGTCATCATAGAATTCAAGATTGGCTCTCTCAATTCAACTCCAAATCAGGCCTTTTTTTCCCTGTTTTTATAACTCACAATTGCTCCCTCCTAAAATTGAATTTTAACTTATTTTCATTCTGAGAATTTTCGCACTCCACCAGACTGTTTTATTTCTCTTGATACAAGAAGAACTACTTTCAATGACACATGAGCTTCAAATTGTGCTGGAAGGTTTGCAAATATTTGAAAAGTTTGATGGCAACCTGTTTAGGTACTGGTGGGGTTTGCAAAACTTCAAGGAGCTGTAGAAATAGGAGATAAGAGCTTATCTATGAACCTCTGGGGAAAATGGGCAGTTCACAGGCTTTGGGGTGTGTAATATTATTTACCAACAAATTTTTTCTATTTTTAAGTTGAGACAGCTGCATTTTCTCATTTCTGTTACCATATGACCACTAAGAACTAATAAGTGTATTTATGTGAAATGAATATATAGTGCTTAATAAATATTAATGAAACCAATGGCAACTGTAATGCAGGGTAAATCTTTAGGTTCAATATATTTTACTGACCTCAGGGAGAGATGATTTCTCTTCTGATTTTTGGTTAATGGCTGAGACCCAAACTTGGAAAATGATGCATACATTATGACTTTAATCTTAATATTCTGCTACATGCCTCCATCGGCAAAATGGCCCATCACTCAGAATGTAGTGTTGCTGCTTGGTCATTATAAAGTACCTTATGTTTTCTTTAAAGAAAACAGCAAATAACATTTCAATTTTCCATGCTTGAGAACAGCTTTCTTTTGTCCTTCCCATTAAGATAAAATTATTAATAAATAGGTTATCTTTTCTAAAGAAAATCTGACAAGAAGTCATTTACTGGAACAGTTTCATGCTTATCTTCTGCATTCCCTAGAGACACAAATGTGCCTATTTTGTGGTTTTGCCACAATATCTTAACTGACTGCATTCTAGACTCTGTTACAAGAATGTATGTAACTTCTTAGCAGTGTCAAGATACCTATATGAATGCATTTCCGTTATAGAGCAGTCTGAAATATAATTTCCGATCTTTAATGACTTTAAACATCCTTTTGCTTAAGGAGGAAAAAATATTTTGCCTTCAATAGTAGTGTGTGTG
>PVKC010023977.1:0-17057 GCA_004027635.1 Crocidura indochinensis | reverse complement strand
TTTTTTTTTTTTTTTTTTTTTTTTTTTTGGTTTTTGGTTTTTGGGCCACACCCAGTGACGCTCAGGGGTTACTCCTGGCTATGCGCCCAGAAGTCGCTCCTGGCTTGGGGGACCACATGGGAAACCGGGGGATCGAACCGCGGTCCATCCTAGGCTAGCGCAGGCAAGACAGGCACCTTACCTCCAGCGTCACTGCCTGGCCCTCATTTTGTTTTCTTATTTAAAAATAAAACTGCGTCACTTTTTTTTATTATGGTGATGCTAGAAGACTGGAGGGCAGGAATAGAGAGGAGCTGCAAGTTCATACCTAGATTTGTGAACTATTTGTAAATATTGTTTTAGTGGTGTTTTTTTTTTTTTATTTAAAAAGAATTTTTAATGGGGAGGCTGGAGTGCTAGGGCAGTGCTAGGGTGTTTCGTCTTGCATGTGGCTGTCCCAGGACAGACCTGAGTTCAATCCCCATTGTCCCTATGGTCCCCACAGGTGTGATTTCTGAGCATATAGCCAGGAATAATCACCAAGTGTGAAGTGTGTCCCAAAAAACAAAACAAACAAAAATCCGTACTTACTTCGGCAACACATATACTAAAATTTTTTTAAAAAACTACATCCGAACAAAGCAGCTCCCAACCCCTTCATTACAAATTCCCAAATCTTGCTAAATCATGATGATTTCTCCTGTTCAGCCTCTCAGAAATTATCAGTATCAGCCTTGGATACTTACCTGTTTGTTTTTATTTACTTAATTATTTTTAATTATTTATACTTATATAAATATATATTTATATTTAATTATATTATATATTATAATAATATATTAGTATATATTATATGTAATATATTATATAATATTATATATTAATTATATATTTGATTATTTATTTAACTATTTTTACTTATTTAGTTTAGGTTCTGGCTTTTGGGCCATACCCAAAGGCTCTGCACTCAAGGGTCACTCCTGGCAGACCACACCTCATATTTGCCTGTTCTTAAAAGCAAACAGAGCCTTCTGAACCAATAAAGCAAAAGTCGGGCACTTGGTTCCCCACTGTTTTCCCTTTTGAAATAATCTGAGTGTGTGTATGTGGTGTGTGTTTGTATGCACATTGTCTATTCGCTCACATGAGGTGTGGGGTATATGTGTCCGTGTCTCTCTGTGCCTCATTTGGTGTGTTTGTCAGGAGCCCAGGTATGGGAGCTGGGGGCTGAACACACTGGCTCCACCAAACAGGAATCCAAGCTGTAGGATAGCAGAAGAAAAGACAGAATCCCTAAGTGGGAGAAATCTCAGAGGGGGACAAAGAAGAGGGAGTCTCTCTCTCCCAGGAAAGCAGGGATTTGGAGAACAAGTGGAGCTAGAGCAAAGGCAGGAAGGACAAAGTGGAGGGTGAAATTCTAGGGGAGATATTATGTGTGACCTGAGTTTCTGAGGCAGCACAACTGTCCCAGGTACTGAACACAGCCCTTGTCCTGGAGTCCTCCCCTCCCTTTTTTTCCCTTTTTGGGCCACACCCAGTGACACTCAGGGGTTATTCCTGGCTGTGCACTCAGAAATCTCTTCTGGCTTGGGGGACCATATGGGATGCCGGGAAATAGAACTGCAGTCTGTCCTAGGCTAGTGTGTGCAAGGCAAATGCCCTACTGCTCCAGCCCTTCTCTTTTGTATTTTAATTATTTTTTCGGGTCAGGTGAGGCAAGCCATGCAGTGCCTGGGATGGAACCCAGAGTCTCTACATGCAAAGTGTGAGCTGTAGCCCTGTGAGCCCATTTCTAGATCTCTCTCTGTAGCCTTCCAAGACCACTACAGAGCCTTCCCAGCCTCATTTCTTCTGGACTCACACTTCTCCCAGCCTCATCCTTCAACCCAGCCAACTGTAGTCATCCACATGCTTCTATCTTTGTTTACTGGGGGTCAGACACTCCTTTAGACTCACCTCAAATTGCTCCTCTCAAAAGGCTCTGCCAATCCTCCAATCTACCTGAATGACTCCACTCTTGGGATATATTCCTACAACAGTCTGTGAGCTCAGTAGGTTGGGGTATTTATGGGCACATGCCTCTGTGGTACATCCTTGTGAGCCTTGGGCTCTGTTAGCTAAGGTTCTCACAAAATGGAGCACTCCTTGGGATGGATGAGCAAGAGAATAGCAGGTAGCAGGTATGGTGCTTGCCCTGCACACAGCCGACCCAGATTGGATCCCTCATACCCCATCTGGTCCCCTAAACCACCAAAAGTGATCCTTGAGTGTAGAGCCAGTAGAGCTCAATGCCTGAGCACTGCCAGGTGTGGCCCTCAAAAAAACAAAAATGGAATACACCTAAATTTCTTGTTAGGGGCCAGAGGGGTGACACAAGCAGTAGGGTGTTTGCCTTGCACTCACTAACCTAGGACGGATCATGGTTTGATCCCCCGGCATCACATATGGTCCCCCAAGGCACGCGCGATTTCTGAGCACACAGCCAGGAGTAACCCCTGAAACCACTAAGTGTCACTGGGTGTGAACCAAAATAAAATATAACTTTCTCATTAAAATTATTCCCAATTATTGCATTTTTCTCTGTGGTACAAAATAGAAACTTGCCACCACTTTCTACTTCAAAGAAATTGGTAGATATTTCAAAAACCAAATCTACTAGGTTAAACTTTTGGTCAAGAAAAAAGTAAAGTGATAGAGAATTAAAGCTGATACTTGCCTCTGGCACCTCTGAAAAGGACTCTGTAGTGTTTTTCTAACCGTTTTGCCATGTAATTGGCATTTAATATAGCAATTTCTGTGGCTTGCTTCAAGCCCTTGCCTCCCATCATCTGCAACAGAAGGAAAAGCAGAATCATCAGCTATAGAACAGGTGAACCCAACAGGCCACTTACTAAAGACATCCACAGGTAAATTTCATCCACAACAGGAAGTTAGCCCAACACCACTGTCTGAACCGCAATGCTCAAAACCTCAAACAAGGACATCTATCATTTCTCTCTGGGGCTAGAAGAATTTGTAATATTTTCACTTTAACATAATTTTACATTTCTCATAGTAGTAACAAACCCCTCTACAGGGCAAATTGATGACTACTGTGGTATCTAAAGAGGAAAGGGACTGTTCTTAGAACTGTTTTATACATATTTTGGACTCTCGTTTGGTTACTCTAAACCTGAGGCTTGGCTTGGCTTTATTTTGTTACCAGAACCCCATGGTGCCAACTTAATCATGTCCTAGTCAAAATTATTTATGTTCCATCTGCAAGTTTCCATCTTATTGCCCTCTAATGGTTGTAAGTCTTTATGAACATGAGTTAAATGTCATCACCAGAAAAACACAAAATCAATGAAACTTTTTCCTCCAAGAATCCCCAAGAACAAATGGGGTTTGAACTATGCATTGCAATAGTTAATCAGAACACACCATATACACCCTCAGACACCAGAGTAAGGAGAGGACACATTATGTTAACATAGTCAAAATATCAAGAAAAAAACTCTAGTAGAAATTTAAAAAGGGTATAGTTGGGGCAGACAAAGAGAAAGGGGAAGACCTCCAGGAGAGAATGGGTCCTCTTCTATTAATGGGTTGTGAGTTCTGCTTACTATATATATATATATAGATATATATATATTTATATATATATATGTATGTGTATATGTATATATAGATAGATATAGATATAGATATAGATATTGGTTTATGGGCCACATCCGGTGACGCTCAGGGATTACTCCTGGCTATATGCTCAGAAATTGCTCTTGGATTAGGGAACCATATGGGACACTGGGGGTATAGAACCACAGTCTGTCCTAGGTTAGCACATACAAGGCAGACACCCTCCAGCTTGTGCCACCACTCTGGCCCCATCTGCTTACAATTTTTGAATCTTTACCCTAGAAGGCACTGGGCTTTGCCACCCAGTTGCCAACTTCTTAACAGTCACTGAACAGTTTAATGGCTCAAACAGTGTCTCATGTGCTAAATTTAAGTCCCCAGTAATGGACGTTAAGCATACAGGTTGAGGGGCCCGGGAGATAGCATGGAGGTAAGGCATTTGCCTTTCATGCAAAAGGTCATCGGTTCGAATTCCGGTGCCCCATATGGTCCCCAGTGCCTGCCAGGAGCAATTTCTGAGCATGGAGCCAGGAGTAACCCCTGAGCATTGCCGGGTGGGACCCAAAAACCAAAAAAAAAAAAAAAAAAAAAGCATACAGGTTGCAAAAGAATCTTCTAAGGAGTTGTGGAAATAGTGAAATTCTTTCTTATTTTCTTTTCGGTGCTGGAAACTGAACACTAAGCTATATCCCTCACCTTCATTTCTGTGAAAAATAAATTAAATCTTCTGGAGGGTCAGATAATACAGCAGGTTGGACACTTGCCTTCAATGTAGCTGACCCAGATTCAGTCCCTAGCACCCCATCTGGTTCACTTAACCCACTAGGAGTGATCTCAGAGCACAGAACTGAATGTATCCAAACATTTAAAAGGAAAAAAATTACCTTCAGTTTTTGGGTCACATCAGTAGTGCTGAGGGCTTTACTCCTGTATTAGTAATGACAGGTCTTGGAGGAGGCCATATATGGTGCCTGGGATCAAATAGGACCACTGTACTATTTCTTCAGGTCACTTTATTTCCTTTTAAACTGAGGTTCTGGGCCAGTACTTGGGTAAAGTGTTTGCCTTGCATGCTATTCATGCGGTTTCAATCAATGGTATCCCATTTGGTCCTCTGAATACCCCCATGAGTAATGCCTGAGTGCACCAAAAGTAATCCCTGCACATCACCAAGAATGACAAAAACAAAACTAAAATCAAATCAAATAGACAAAAGCAAATTTTAGTCTCTGAGGATCAGACTGTTGGTTTCAGCTTACCAGAAAGTTTCATTCCAAACCATCATCCCCACATTGTTCAGAACTAGCAGTTAGGTCCCTAGAGCCTGCTACATGCTCTACAGAGCTGAGTTTTGCTGTCTATTTCCACCAGAAACTACCTTTGTTTAAGGAGGGAGCTAGTTTGGGAAGACTGCAAATTAGTATCAAAAAAATGCTCTTCTTCACTGCACAGTCCTGTGAGGGAGGCAGACCAGTTTAAATAAGAGCTGTGAAAAATAAACTCTGGTCCTAATAGCTTTTTGGAAAAACACAAAGGAAGGAAGCCGTTCTCTGACAATCTAAAATGCCCCTGAGAATATAGTTCCTCGGGCCCTAACGAGTGAAAAGCGTCTGGAACACAGCCCATACACAAACCTCCCCAATTTTTTATCTTATCCTCCAGGACATCAAGAAATAGAACGTGCAACACAGGCTCTCAACCAAGTGGAATGATTAACATGGGTCCTGGTTTCACAGGGGTCATATAAATCCTACAGGAAACCAAATGACATAGCTAGGACAGCCATATGACTCATGGGCTTGAACTCTGTCTGGAAAAATATATCTGTCGTGTTCATTTCCTTTATGGTAAAGCCACAAGGAGACCCAAAGGAAACAGCCTAATATAGCACAATAAGATGAAATTAATTTCAACTGCACACAGGATGGTTACTTCATTCCAGACAATCATCAACAATCTTCCCTGAAATCCGTCAGACTGTGGATTTCTATTTTTTTAAACCAACAAGGCAGGCTGCAACTTGATTTCCACCTGATCCCTCCCCTTTATTAGATGCCTTACCTTGATATATGCCCAGGAAATGGGCAAGATGCAGCTGGAGCCCCAGGGAGCAGCACTGACAGTGCCCATGGGCTGGACATCCTCCTTTGGTGTCAATGAAATGATGGGATGACTGGGCAGAAAGGGGGCAAGATGCTTCTTCCTATATGATTTTTTTTAGGTATAAATTTAAAAGTTGTCACAAAGATGCATCACAGACAAGCAAACATTGAGTCGTCCCACTTGCTGCCATTGCCAGCAGAGGAACTCTGGCTACAGGCACATATTCTGGAAGCATTGTTTCTTCTCACCCCATCGGAAACAGGGTTCACTGCCCAACAGTGGCCCATGGCTCCTCCAAGAATAGAGGAAAATGAAGTAGAGGTCAACAGGCACAGTTCAACATGCAATTCCATGGGTTCATGAAAATGTGGAAACACAAAACCCACTCCCATCCACCCCCACCAGGAGTGGTCCTTAAACACACTGTGTGGTTTCCAAACCATAAAAGTTAAAGTAAGTTTAGACCCTTTATCAATTTCTTTTTATGCAACTCTACCCCTTACAATCACTTTTTTTACTGAGTCCTTTAGTATTATCCAGTGTCAATGTAATTATAGCAGCTGACTTAAGAAAAGTGTGGCTGGAGATATACAACAACAGCTGGTAAGATGCTTGCTTTGCATATGGCCAACCCATATTTGCATTCAACACTTGCAATTTAATATAATCTCCTGAGCACAGCCAGAGGTTATTCTTGAACACAGAGCCAGGATTCAACCCTGAGTACCAAATCCCCATGTCGTAGCCCAAAAATAAAGGAAGAAATGTTGCTCAAAATTCTAAGTATGAGAAGCATTGCCAAATATTAATGTTCCCATTCTAATTCATACTAATCCTGTGAAATTCCCTGTTAACTGCTCTGTGAATTAACTAGCTCTGTCTAGATAGAACTGGAAGCTCAGTATAACCACATTCTTAGGTTAACTGACATAAGAATAGCCCCCTTTAGACACCCTCTAAAGGACTTTCCAAGGCCCGCATCTATTCCCATAACACAATAAGGTATATGGTGTACTTCATGCTGCTGGAAGGATCTGTATTCCTAGTAGGGAAGATTCTTTTGGATGCTACCCTTTCCAACTCAGTCTCTACAGCCCTCCTGCAAACAGCAGCCCAGAACTCACACTCCAATGGGCCCCATGCCAGGACCACCACCTCCATGCGGAATGCAGAAGGTCTTGTGAAGATTTAGGTGTGAGACATCAGATCCAAAGTCTCCAGGACGACAGAGTCCCACCTGCCACAAAGGGGAAGAAGCAAAAGCAAGAGTCAGGAGCCTTAAGGGGGGCTGCAGAAGCAAGAAAGTGGGCCAGTAGTTCACAGAAGTCACCTTGATACCAGTGAGTTCCACAGTCAGAATCTGACAACCCACAGGCAGTGTGGCTTCTGGTTTTAATGGACACAGCAATGGGCCATTTCACATAATTTAGATTTTAAAATACAGAATTAAATACTGAATAAGTTCCTAAATGGCACCTCATTCTACCTGCCCTCTAGGACATTAGCTTTTGATATTTTGTGCTTTACCTCTGGGCTGTTGGGGTACCTTCCCAGGGATGTGAGGGACGTCCAAAACAGACAAGGCATAGTCTGGCATTTGTCCAGAAACCATCAATAGCATCCAGTCATCTTATCTGTCACTTTGACATTAAGGCTACTTCTGTTTTGTTTTGAGCTACATTCAGTGATGCTTAGAGGTTATGCTTGGCTCTGCACTCAGGTATCACTCCTGGCAGTTTGATTCTGGAGATATAACCCAGGTCAGAGCACAAGAAAAAAGGCCCTACTTCCTGTACTATATGTCCAGCCCCAAGACTAATTATGAATATGGTCAAGTATAAAGAATTCACTTCTGTTATTGAAGCAGTCGACAATTCCTAAGCAACATCTACAAAGGGAAGCGGAGAGAAGCAAGAAAAGAGGGGCCAGAGGATAGTATAGTGGGTAGGGCAGTTGCCTTGCATTCAACCTAACCAGGTTCGATTCCTAGTGTTCTATATGGTACCCTGAGTTCATCAGGAATGATCCATAAGAGCAGAGCAAGAAATAACCCCTTAGCACTTCCTGGTGTGGCTCAAAAACAAACAAACAAACAAAAACAAAAAGCAAAAAAGAGTCACCATGTTATCTTTCTTGTGCTTATTCACCTATTTGACAGAAGAGTCTAAAATAGTTTAACAACAACAAAATCAAACCAATAAGTAAACCAGATGCTCAGAGATAATACCATCACACTTCACCTCTGGAGGCTCAGCACATCACACAGACCTCCTTCACCCCAAAAACAAGGGAATAGATTCTCTTGGAAAGAATCCAAGAGCTGTTTCCCACGGAGGAAGCTGCAACCAGATTAATGGAGACCCAAGGCCAAGAGGGGAAAAGGCAACACATACTGCTTTCAAAACAGGGGTCTGATTTTCTACAGGAAGGGATTTGGGTGGCACCTTGCTGGTGACACCTTAGACAAGAAAGAGTTCACAGATCACTCCCTGCATGATCACTGTCCCTCTGGGACATATCTCTTGGTCCTGACCTCTCCATGAAAGTGAGTTACAGAATTCAAGGAGGCTTAAATAGAGACAGGCAGGAAGAGTCCAAAGGGTAGGGAGCTTGCCTTGTACAATCCAGATTAAATCCCTTGCATTCCATAGGATCCCTTAGGATTCCATAGGACTCCAAGGACCTCCAAGAGTAATTCCTGCGTGTGAAGTCAGGAGTAATTCTTGCAAGCATTGCCGGTGTGCCTACTCCCCAAAATTAATAACAACAACAAAAATAGTCAGCCTCTGTTCTGATTTCACTTTTTTATATCAATATAGCTGCCAATAAGAAAGCAAGACTTGTTTCTTAGTAGGAATCAAGAGAGCTTCTCTGATTATGCCCACCTGGGCATTCATGTTGGCCCCATCCAAGTAGACCTGTCCTCCATGTTGGTGGATGAGGTCGCATACTTCACTGATGGTCTCTTCAAATACTCCGTTGGTGGAGGGATATGTAATCATCATCGCTGCCAGCTGCTCCTTGTGCTTATCCACCTGTGAGACAGAAAAGGCGGAAGAATTGGGGCCTGGCGGTGGCGCTGGAGGTAAGGTGCCTGCCTTGCCTGCGCTAGCCTAGGATGGACCGCGGTTCAATCCCCCGGTTTCCCATATGGTCCCCCAAGCCAGGAGCGACTTCTGGGCGCATAGCCAGGAGTAACCCCTGAGCGTCACTGGGTGTGGCCCAAAAACCAAAAACCAAAAAAAAAAAAAAAAAAAAAAAGAAAGAAAGAAAAGGCGGAAGAAGATATGAGAGGAGGCAAACCCTGACTTTTTATCTTAAATGCATCATTAAGGAAGATGAAGTCTCAATATTTCCATTCCTGAACTGTCTGGGATTTCTCCAGACTGAAAAACTTAATGTTTGGGACTCACTGAATAGAGTTTTTGTTCCCTGTTTGGGTCAAGACATCTTCATAATTAGTTCAGATCTTTTTAGTTAGTCATGTCTCTTTTCAGTTGGTCTCTTTCTATTTAGCCATCTATAGGCCCATTCCTTTCCATGCTACTGAAATTTAGAATTCCCACTACAAGTATCCTGCTCTGATTAAAAACAATTTTTGGCAGATGAGAAATCATTATTGGACACATATAAAGGCAAAGTTCTGGTGTTCTGGCAGTGTGAGAGCAGACAATAAAACACATAGGGGGAAATGACTCTGACTTTATAAGGACAAATGGTGAACCTGAATTTTTTTTTTTTTTTTGGTTTTTGGGTCACACCCGGCAGTGCTCAGGGGTTACTCCTGGCTCCATGCTCAGAAATTGCTCCTGGCAGGCACGGGGGACAATATGGGGCACTGGGATTCGAACCATTGACCTTTTGCATGAAAGGTAAACGCCTTACCTCCATGCTATCTCCCGGGCCCACAAACCTGAATTTTTGTGGCGCATTGGAAGGGTGAGAAGGATAGGAGTGGTGAGCAGCCTTGTGAATTTTCAGCTTCCCTTTGAAGCTGTTACATGAGTTGTCTCCATGCCTAATAACCCCGACAAAATCACATTGCTATTCAGCTGATTTCCCTCCCTCCTAAGATGCAGCCTCCAGTCCACCAGTGGAGGCAGATATGGTTGCTAAGCAACATCTTCCTGGAGGTTGGGAGGTTAGGAGTGGGGGTTGGTATTTCAGGAAAGATAGGAAGGTCCCCAGCTTGCGGCAGGTAATAGCTGAGAGAGTCATGACATTTGCAAAATCTGCATTTATTTTCTCATTCTCAACACCAAAATAGAGAGAGGATAATTGTGACTGCCAGTTTGGTTATTAATGGGGGGAAGGTTGGGCAGAAAGAAGCAGGCAGGTCCTGTGAGGGAACTATTACTTCTGCCATAAATAATTCATTTGGTTCCTCACAAATGCATGAATTAGAGCACAAGATTTCAGTTTAAAGGACATCTTCTCCTAGCTGGTGAAGGGAGGGGTAGATTACAGTCATGTGGATTCTGGACCAAAAGTGTGACTATTACTCTTGATATTTTTCCTAAAGAGATCAACTATTTTTTTTATTTAAACCATGTTTAAATAAAAGATGTCCATGATTGAGTTTCAGTCTTACAATGTAAACCAACCACCACTACCCTTTACCTATGCACATTTCCTGCCGCTAATGTCCCAAATTTCCTTCCTCCCCTCCCTTCCCCAATCCCCTCACCACTCTCTCTCATACAGCTTTTAAAAAAAAGTCATTTTCCCAGACTTTGTCACAACAGAGAAGGAACTGCAATCTTTTCATTAGAATGCAGAAGATAACAAATCTTGATCTAAATAATCTTATGCTTGATTCCTCCCTCCACCCCAACACTCACATCTTTCCAGCTTTGCCCTCTACCATTTGTTAAGCAAAAGATGAGTACCATGGCCTTTAGGTGAGCTAGATCAATGCTTCCATATTTATCCACCTCCACGGGCTGAATTTTCATGCCTGCCATGTAGGCACTTGCTGGATTAGTCCCATGTGCTGATTTTGGAATGAGGCAAACCTTAGAAATGAAATAAAAGAATCAGTGGATAGAACAACAAAAATCAACTGTGGAGCAAGAGAGTTAGCTCAAAGGGCTGTGCCCCCAAACTGATTCCAGATACCATAGATCTCCAGCCTAGCATAGTTGGGTATAATGTTGGTGGTTCCTAACATTACTAAGGACCCCTGCCTTCCCCCCAACACAAGCATGCACGCGCACAGACACACACACACACACACACACACACACACACACACACAACTAGCTATGCATAATAACAGAAGTCTTTCAACAGCTTGGAGCATAAATTAAATAAGCACCATGTGCTTTATTTAAGCTGATCACTAATGCCTTAATATTTGCTATCTTTGAATTACTTTTGTTTGACAGAACAACATTCAAAATGGGATTTTGCAAATACTGCTCACTTAAGATCATCAGAATCAAAGAAAATCTTGCTTCCCTTATCCCCAGAACATTAAAAAGTACACCTAAGCTTATTCTAACTTTGTCTCAGTAAGAATGGGTAGAAAGCATCTTAGAAAAGCATGAGACTGAAATGTAAACTATAGAACCTAAATGCTTCAGTTCTATGTGAAGCTTGGTAAAGGTCCAGAAGTCATGGAAGACATAAGCCCCAAATTTCCCAGTACCAATACACCAATCGTCTTATAATTTATTTAATGTTCATTCCATGCAAAAAACGTCTACACAGAGCACAAAACCTATCAACTCCCTCCTTGCATCCACACTTGTTCACCAGCATTAATGTCTACAGATGCTATAGAATACAAATTTACTTCTTTTTGAGAGGCTCAAGAGAAAGTATCAAGAACTAGCAAGTAAGCCAAAGATAAAAATGTGCATTAATTCTTAGAGGTATGAATTACTACAATGTTAGAGTTTCCAAATTGAAATCATCTTTATTTCCTTCCAACATTTATGTCATCACAGGTGACCATACTTTTGTAGATCCGAAGTTATGACCCAACAAGAAAGAGCATTTATCCCACTAGAAAGTAGCAAGAAGCAGTAATTTTCCTAAAATTAACCCACTTTAAAAAGTCACATATTGCAAATCAAGGAAAATATATATTTTTGGGATTAACAGGTCTGATTTGGAACAGAAATTTTAGTAAGGAGAAGAGCCGATTTTTGTTTTGTTTTTGGGTCACACTGGTTGTGCTCAAGGATTACCTGACACTCTATGCTCAAGGAACACTCCTATTGGGATTAAGGAATCAAATGGGGTATCAGAGATGGAACCCAGGATGGTTACATGCAAGTGCCCTGAAAACTATACTCTCTCTAGCCCCCAAAGCAAATATTTAACATAAATATAAAAATATTTGTTAAACTGAGATGACTTGACAACAACAATGTCCTGCTCTACAGGACAAGATCCTCTCTATTGTACGGGAAGTGTGAGGTGAAACGAGAGGATGCCCTGCACCATCCTGAGTACTATATGAGATATGCAGATTCCAGGATCTTTAGTACAGAAGCATGATACCAACAACAGAGACTATGTGAGGAATGGAGGTGTATTGCCACTACAGGCGACTTGGATTGGACAAACTCTTGCCTGGAGCCCAGAAGTGGTCTTGTGCCAGGAATCCTCAGCAGTAGGGTCTCATGGTATTTAGGCCAAGGTGTTTTTTTCTTTTCCCTTTTTTTCCCAGGTCCCTCATATTTTGGTGGGCCTATGCAAACAAATGCCACTCTAACACCTTTTTTACTCTATTCCCCTGACTAACCCTTAAGAAAAACAAACCACTGAAACTTTTGAGGTTAAATTAAACTAATATACTTGTGCATGGATATATAAAAATGTACTTTGCCTTCAATGTTTAAGTTGTAACTAAGTCTTATGTCTTTAGATTATATTATGTGCTGCTAAAAAATAGTATGTACTACAATCTGGAGATTTGGGGGACAAAGTAATTGTACATGGGCTCTGCTTTGTTTTTCTTGTTCATTGCTGAAAGTTCAAGACTGAGATATCATCGATGGGACTACTGAGAATTCTGTTTATGCGTGATTGTCCTTCCACTGTAACTTTACCCTTTCCTCTTTCTTTGCATCTCTTCTCATAATAAAAAATAAAAAAAATTGTTAAATCCCAAAATTAAAAAGTTATACCAGTGAAATTATGCTGGAAAAAAAACACATTTAAACTAAAAAAATTAAAAAAAAAAAAAAGACACAATACTGTGGTAATCTGAATGAAGAGCCTCTAAAGATACTACTATTTAGATCCGGGGCCTGGCGAGGTGGCGCTGATCCCCCAGCGTCCCATATGGTCCCCCCCCTCCAAGCCAGGGGCTATTTCTGAGCGCTTAGCCAGGAGTAACTCCTGAGCATCAAACAGGTGTGGCCCGAAAAACAAAAACAAACAAAAAAAAAGATACTACTATTTAGATCCCTAGACTCTCTATATATTGGGGGAGAGGCAGTGACAGTACAGTATAGTCAGAGCACATAATGCATTTTACTCAGATTGAATTCCCAGCACCACATGGTCCCCAATAACTGACAGGTTCAACCCTAGATGCTCAGAGTTAGTGAGGGGATAGTACAATGGGTAAGGTATTGCCTTGCATGCAGCTGATGCAAGTTTAATCCTAAATGGTCCCCTAGCTGACCACGAATGATTTCTCAGTGCAGAACCAGGAGTAACCCCTGAGCATTCCCAGTGTTCCACTCCCCAAATCTTATACATATTTTGACAAAAGATGTAATGAAAGGAAGATATCAGTGGTTTTGTTAATGATTCATTTACGTGAGGGTATTAAACATTTTAATTTTCTCTGTGGAATTAGTGACGCTATATTTTTACAATGGAAATCTTCCCCTTCTTTTTAATTTCTTTTTAAATTAGTAAAAATACTAAATTTTAATTAGTATTAACAGGCTACTGATGTAGCTCAGATACACACGCTTTTGTCCTGGCACAATAAAATAAAATAAATAAAATTGTAATGTTTCAAAATACATGGGAGTAATAGGGCCCAGATGTTAGACTTTAGTTTAACTTCTAAGCCAAGTTGGCTCATTTAAGCCCACTAAAGAAAATGCTGGATTTTTTTCTAATTCCCTCCAGTGCCTGGTAGAACCCACATAAATCCTCTCCATACTCCCCACTGTAGATGTCTTCCTTACCTTCCCCATTGATTTTTGCATTTAGTGGTTTGAAATACTGGAGTACAGGGTGTTTAAGAAAGTGATCTATTGAACTGTTTGTATAAAAGGTGGCTCAAGGTATATCTTCTTTAGAGGTTATTTTTCTAAACTAGCAAAGTTGTCTAAGAATGATAAAAAATATGGCATACTAGTTTATTGATTTGTTTAGCTGGGTTTTGAGCTGTATATTTTCTTTTTTTTTTTTTTTTTTTTTGGTTTTTGGGCCACACCCGGTGACGCTCAGGGGTTACTCCTGGCTATGCGCTCAGAAGTCGCTCCTGGCAGGCACAGGGGACCATATGGGGAACCGGGGGATCGAACCACGGTCCATCCTAGGTTAGCGCAGGCACCTTACCTCCAGCGCCACCGCCCGGCCCCCTGAGCTGTATATTTTCTAAGAAAAAAAAGAAGTGCTACATTCAATCTGCCAGGAATTCTAGCTGGAACCAAATGGCAGATGGTCAGAGAATATCCTGGAACCCTAGGCTAGAAAGAAGGCCCCATTCATGCTTGGTGGAGGGGATTAGGACCGACATCAATCCAAAACACTTGCTGTGAAGGATTAATGAACAATGCCACATTGCAAAAGTAATCAATTTCTTCCTGATGATAAGATCCAGAAAAGGTTGTGACTTTATCTCAGGTAATTAGAAAGAGAAAGAAACTCCCATTTAGGTGTGGGGACTATTTTAAGTGGCACTTTTATTATCTGAAGTCAATGTTTGCACTCAGTGTCTGATAAATCAGCCCCAAATTACTAATTTCACTAGAAAACTAGGTTATCATATATAACTTTATGTATGTTTATATAAAAAAATACATAACATATATAACATATATCCATATAACAAAATGTATGTATCACACAAGTAAATTATAATACATAACAAAACAAAAATATGTATTGTATAATGTACATATACTATGTATGTTATAAAGTGCTCAAATTCTGCCTAACACATGAAAATTGCTATGTTCGTAATTGCTGATAAATTTGTATTCTCCCAAATTAAACAGATAGTAAGAATTTTGGAGGCAGGAGATGGAGAGATGGAGAGAAGCTAAACAGACAAAAGTGTAGAATTTGCAAGCAGGTTTGGTCCCATCCTCAGCCTTGCTGGTAGTGATCCCCTGCACTGCAAGCACAGAGCCAGTCGGTAGTAGGCCCCTGAGCACCAAAAATTAAGTTAATTAAAAAATGAGAATGTGGACCAGAGCAATATTATGGCAAGTAGGGTGCTTGCATTGCATAAAGCTGACCAGCATCCCTTACGCTCACTCCTGAGACCTGCCAGGGGTAAGGGCAGAATCAGCCCTCTCCTGAGGGCAGAGTCAGAAGTAAGACAATTAAAGTTGTGAAGTCATTTTTCTCAGAAAAGATCAAGAATTTAAGACTATGAGGAAAACCAAGTAGAAATAAACCCAAACAAGTTGGCATGTCTATTTGATTTTAGCATGTATGTGCTTTGTATGTGACATGAAGTCAAAATTTTCTCCAAGATGTTTGAAAGTCCATTTTATTCCCCAACCAGGATGCAAACCTAGAAAACATACCTATGGGATTAGAATGTGGAAACACCATGGTAGGAAAAAATGTAAGTTCTTCTCTTTTTTGAAAGTGAAATCAGTTGAAAAATTTATTATTTCTTCAAAATAATCCTCTAGTTTTAATAAAACCACAAACTGGAAAAAAATCAGGCCACCACCTTCCTCATCCCTCTTAAATAGGCAGCCAGGACCACCTGGCACCATTTTCTCTAACTACTAAGGTAAAGCAGGTGCTTTTGTCTTGCACTAAGCCCTACCCTTTTCTCCTTCCCATAAGAACTCCATCTTCACCATAGCCCTTGGAATTTGGTTGTCATTAAAATAAGCCTCAGAAATAGACTTCCCTCAGTACCAACTTAAAGCCCCTGTCAGATCTACTGCCCTGGAGTATGAGAATTCAGTAATGAGTGACCACTGGCACCTCTTGATGCCCACAAGGGTTTCAATAACACTTAGTGTCTTGGGGTTTTAACTTCTGCATACAAAATCAGCTGCAAAGCAGAGCCATGAATTGTGTTCCATGTCTTTTTGTGTTGCTTAGAGCTCATGATCCCTTGGTGAATGTTTATTCAATAAATATTTTTTGGTCAGCCACATGACCAGCACTGTGCTGAGGCACAGTAGGAGTTAGAGCAGAATGAAAGTTGGGTTTTTGCCATTTGTCCCAGCTGTGGGCTGAGCCAAGTACTAGCCCTTCTAGGAAGGACAATATTCCTGCATGGCTTCAGCCAACTTTTGTAGACTGGTTTTGCGCAAAAGTCTTTGATCTCTGAATGTTTTTTCTCAAAACAATTCAGGGAGATGTGTTGGAGGTGAGAATTATAATGGCCAATTCACAACATTTAATTTTTGATGACGTGTTCTTCCAGCTGCTGCCAAGAAAGCCTGATAAAGGATGGGCAGAATGGAGCCTGAGTGATAGCACAGTGAGTTGAGCATTTGTCTAGCATATGGCCAGCCCGGGTTCAATCCAAAGCATCTCATATCTCAGGTTCCCTGAGCCTGCCAGGAACAATTTCTGAGCTCAGAGCCAGTAGTAACCCATGAGTGATGCTGGGTGTAGCCCCAAAACAAAAACAAAACAAAATAAAAGGATGGTCAGAATGGAAGAGCTGTGGAGCTGTCTCCCTGCCGTCGGCTCAGTGAGTTATGAGAGAGCACCACTCCTCCATACTCACTGTTCGGTGTCTCTCTCCTTTCCCATCCAAGTAAGCGCGGATGGTGGTCAGTCCAGCATATTCACCCTGGGCTCCACTGCAAAGACAAGAAGAGAAGGATCAATCTTGATGACTGTTGACTTCCCTTTACTCATTTAATATTCTTTTTTACAAGTGTTCATCAACATGTGGTATGCACATAAAGTCAGACAGAGAGACACTAAAGGAGCTCTGAGATTTCCAGTGGTCTCTTTCCTCTCCATCTCAGGGCTTGCATTTCCAGGACCCATGTGCGTGGCTACAGGAAACTGCAGGAACCCATCAGCACAGCCATCAAAGATGACACCTTAGGGCACATTTAATGACTAACATTTCAACGAGTTTATTCATAAACAGTTACTTAATGTTCTCAGTACAATGTTCGCGAAGAATAAGGAAGTGACTAATAGCTAAAATCCTATTAAAAACATGT
>PVKC010023976.1:0-17064 GCA_004027635.1 Crocidura indochinensis | reverse complement strand
ACACACACACACACACACATTCAGCAGGAAGGCAGGCAGTAGGCACAGGAAAAAGGAAAGAGGAAACAGAAAAAGAGCTCTATGCCCCTCTGAAGAACTCCACTGCGTAGATAATTCCCTCTGCATTTTTGCCTTTTTATTTCTTTTTATTTCCGTTTTGGGACACCTCTTTTATCATCCAGCCAGCCGGGATAGACAAAGCACTGCTGGTTCCTTGAGCGACAGAACTCGGGCAGGGGGTTGGCTGTAAATCGACGTGGCATGGAAATTCTCCGCTAAGTTGTAGCAGCCGCTTGTGTGTTTCTCTGAAATCCAGTCCAGACTCCGAGAGTAGAGGCTTCATCATCATGGGCTTAAGGACGCTCCAAAAAAATGGATAGAAAAAGTCTCCAGCCACTTTCTTTGGACCCAACTGACTTCTTTTTGCACATCTCTGGCTTAAGTGGAGGGGGGGGAAATCAAAGCAGTTAAGTCTGCAAACTTTGTTTTCACAGTTTTTACAACAGAATCTGCTGCTCTCCTTCCCCTATCCTGCAATCTAATTCCTTACAGATTTGCCATGGGGTGTGGACTAAGGAAGCTGGAAAATCCTGATGATAGCAGCCCTGGAAAAATATATTCTACTCTGAAGAGACCGCAAGTGGAAACAAAGACAGAATTTGCTTACGAATATGTATTGCTGGACTTTACTTTACAAGGTAAATATGAATTCTATCTTATTTACGAAGTGTTTCAAAGGGAGGGAACGACCAGTTGTTGTTGTTGTTGTTTTTAAAGTGTTAGGTTGTGAATTATGAAGCTGTTGTGCATAATCCAATTGCATGATCAAACAATAGATTTGCTTTGGTAATTATATTTTGAAAAGCAGTTCACTAAAAAAAAGGGCATGGCTCATGTGCTTTATAAAATTAGAAAAATTACTGGAATTTTTTTTCTTTTTTCAAGTAAATGGTTTATTTGTAGAAGATACATGTTTGGTTACCAGGCCAGGTCACCAGAGCCTTAATGACAGTTTTTATTTTGGGGGAAAAAAAAAAGATTTGAAAAGCACAAGGACTCAGCATATAGAAAATGCTACTCACATCATGGGCAAGAGCATTTGCCAAGCTGGTGCTTAGATTCACAGTGATGTTTAGTCTGTGTTTCAGATTTTGTACAAACTAAATTGTGCAGTTTTGAAAATTCCGAGAGGCGGTGGGGGTAGGGGTCCTGTGTGGAAAGGTAGTCTGAGAACACTTCCTTTGGTTAGTGCCCTGTCCGGGACAGAACACAGAGACTCCCTGTTCCAGAAAGTTAGAAACACAAATAAACAAGCCCAGATGGCAGCTCTGGAGAAGGAGCAGCGGAGACTCTACTTCACAAATACTTTGTCTCTCTTCTTTGGGAAACTTGAGAATCCTGGACAGCCGGGAGTGGATAAAAACTGGGCTTTTTCCAAAGCAGAATGAACTCTGTCATTAAGGAGTATGAAAAATAAAATTTCGGGGACCAGGCTTGCTGTGCAGTATTCCACTCATTCATATTTGGTATTATTTTGCAAGTCCTACTTTTAACTCTAATTTGTCACAAATTTTATCAATAGGATGTTTATACTAATTCAGTGATCCTTTTGGGTATTATCTTGTTTTGGGTTGGGTTTTTTTTCGGAACTTGAACACAAGTTTTCCATTTGGGGGTTTGCTTTGTAAACAGTACATCTTTGTGTGAGAAGCAAAAGCAGTCCAATTTCCTTTGTCAAAAATAGAACTGTGCCGCAAACACACTCCTTGCAGGGACATAGACCAAATCTGTATATATGCTTTAAACATTTTTCATTTCCAAGGCTCCAAAGGAGAAAATGTCAACATTCTTTTTTTTTTTAATTTTAATTGTGAAAGTTAAAAGTAGATGAAAGCAATGATAATAGTCAAAGAATTAACAAAGCATCAAATGGACTTTTTAAATACTTCTTCAAAAACTAACATTTGAGAAAATACTTATGATTTGGTGCTACTTTGTCTCCACTGATTTTGCTACTTTTTAGGACTTTCAGTAAATCCATAAGATTTAACTGGACTTTTCTCAACCTTAAAGCCTTGTTTGTGTCTAAATGTTTGGGCGGAGATATTTTGATTTGCATGTTAAGATTTACTACACCATAGCTTTTTGGACTTAAAGTAACTTGAAAAAAATATTTTTTTTCCTGTAGAATCGTTAGTGATCACAAAGAAACACAAGCCCCCTGGAATCAGAAATATCTTCCTTTGGAAGTCTGTTGAGTTTTCTTTTCTTGGAAGTCCTAATCTCTGAGTAAAGAATATAATTTCTGCCTTCCAATTTGGGTTTTGGAGTTGGTAACAAACTATTGCATTATCATGTCTTGAGGCTGAGCCTCGTCTGCAGGCATTACACAGAAATGAGGCACATGTATCTTCAAGGTGTACCTGGTTCCTGTGTGGTCCAGGCATTTAGTCTTCTGGAACTCCTTTCTCTAATTCTTCCACATGTTTTGTTTTTTACTTTGCCTTTTCCTCAGAAGCCTCTATCAACCCAGTTCTTCCTTTTATTTGTTGCATCTGACCTCCACCTACCTAGCAGAATTGGTTGGAGGGTGGGGATAAGGGACTTGGAGCTTGCCAAGGCCCCTATTTACTGCTGGCAAGTCCCCCCCTAGGCTTCTATAAGGGCGTTCTGCCTTTCAATAACCGCTGTGGAAAGAGCAAATCTTTCAGGAAACAAAATGGCCTGGTGACAGCTGTGTGTGCTCTTGAAGAACTTGCCCCTTACCTTCTTTTCCTTTGTCTGGCAAGAGAGTCAAGTCTCAGAGCAAGCAAAGAAGGAGACCCTTTGAGATCGCCAGTGCACTTTGTGATGGTGACTATTATGATCTTGCACAGCTTTATTTTCCATTCAGTTGACCACACTTGGTGGTGGGGGGGGAGGGTGGAGAAAAGGGACTTTGAGCTATTATTTCCATCTCTACGGGAGAAATCAAAGCATGTCAATTTAGTATAGAGGTCAAAGAGCCTGAGTCCTGAGCTCTTCTACACATTCTGTCAAGTTAATACTCTGTGCTTTGTCTTGTTTTCCTCATCTGTAAAATGAAGAGTCCGATGAGACTTAGACCATAGAGTAGTTTTAAGGATTAAAGGAGATAATACAAGATAATCTATTTGGAAAAGTTCTGACACTTGTAAGAGCTTTACAAAGGTGAACTAGTATTAGCTCTCCTGGCTTTCTGCCAGGTTTGCCAACTGCACTAGAAAGGTTCAGTAAAATTTTTGTGATAACTTTTTAAATGGTTTTATGTTTATTTTATGGGATAATATAATAGACTTTATTTTTTTAACAATTTTTTTGTTTTGTTTTGTTTTGGGGTCACATCCAGCAGTGCTCAGGGTTACTCCTGGCTCTGCACTCAAAAATCACTCTGGCGGCCTTGGGGACCATATGAGATCCCAGGGATCAAACATGGTTCAGCCACATGTAGGGTAAATACTGTAACCTGCTGTACTATCGCTCTGGTCCTATCACAGAATTTCTTAACATAAAGTTAAATTAGCTCAGTAAGTGCTATCATACAGCAAATAGAGTGTTTGCCTTGCATGTGGGCAAACTGAGTTTAATCCCCAACATCCCATCTGGTCCCCTAAGTACAACCACCAGGAGTAAACCCTGAATGCAGAGTAAAAATAAGCCCTGAGGACCCACTGTGTGTGGCCCCAAAACAAAATAAAACAAACAAAAACAAGATTATGAAGTAAATTAACAGTAATAATCCAAAAGAATTTGTTTATTGGCTCCTTGTATATTCTTTGAATGCAATTCAAAGATTAATAGTCGGATGCTTCTTTAAAAATGTAGAAACTTTTTATTAAAAAAAAATTACATAACATTCAAAACTCAGCAGAACAATAGATGGTAACTTCCATCTTTCGAAGTATTTGAATTTCCGGTTGAATTATGTGAAATATATTGAGTAAAGATTTGTCCTTTTCTACCTAGTGTTCTTATTAATAGAACAAGAAAGAGGAAACTCATTGTCTTTTGTCATCATTGTTAACAGTAGTAACAACATACAATGTATATATTCCATAGATCCTAGTAAATACTGGGAATACAAAAGGGAATAAGGCAAATTTTTGATCTTTCAGTATCTTATAGTCTAACATGTCAAATTCGACAAAATACTGAACTCCTCAAGGTCTGGAAGTAGGGGCCGGCGAGATAGCATGCAGGTAAGGCATTTGCCTTCCATGCAGAAGGACAGTGGTTCGAATCCCAGCATCCCATATGGTCCCCCATGCCTGCCAAGGGCAATTTCTGAGCATAGAGCATAGGAGTAATTCCTGAGTGCTGTCGGGTGTGACCCAAAAACAAAAAAAAATAAAAATAAAAAAGATCTGGAAGTAAATCTTTCCCACCTTGGTGTCCTCCTCTGTGCCCAGCATATGACCCATGGCCAATAAGCTTTATGGAATCAACCAATGAAAACTTACAAAATATAAATACAAGAAAGGCTGAAGAACTAGTATAGCAGGTAAGACTTTTGCCTTGCATGCAGCTAGACCAAGGTTCAATCCACAGCATCACATCTGGTTCCTCAGACCAGCCAAGAGTGAGCCTTGAGCTCAGAGCAAGGAGTAAACTCTGAGCACCACCAAGTGTGCTCCCTCCTCTAAAAATGGAAAGCACAAGCGATGTCAGGGGGAAATTTTGGGAAATTTAGGATTCACTAATTTTGGATAGGCTCACTGGAAGTTGAACTACGTTAAGACTTTTAATGGAACATGAAGAAAAATTAGAATGTAGAAAAGCAGAAAAAGATAAAGAGGTGAAGGCCAAGTTCAGGGTTACTAAATGGAGCAATGAACTAAAAAGGATTTTGAGGAGAAAAAAACATACAAATAGAGTAGAAAGCTCTGACCTCTCTAAGGGGGAAAGTCTCAGGACCAATTATAGTGGTCAATTATAGTGATCAGGGCTGTAATCACAAGAGTCTGCACATGATGGTTAGCAATAAGGAGGAAGTGCAAAAGGCAGGTAACAGGCAAGATGGAAGAACAAACACCTGGATATGAAGAGAGAAAAAGGAGAAATAATCCAGGGGAACTTCCCAGTTTGGGGCCTGAGTAACTGTAGAAGTTAACAATGTTTCTTGGGACCAGAGTGGTAGCACAGTGGTAGGGCATTTGCCTTGCAAGCAACTGAACCTAGAATAGACTCCAGTTCGATTCCTGACATCCCATATGGTCCCCTGAGTCAGCCAGGAACAATTTCTGAGCTCAGAGCCAAGAGTAATCCCTGAGCACCGTTGGGTGTGGCCCCCCAATAAATCAACAAGAGAAGAGCCAGAGAGATAGTTACAGAGGTTCAGATGCATACTACTGAGTGAGAAGTTAGGATACAGACTATATAGAGCCTAATCCCTTCCTTCTCTTAACTTACATCTGACTGCAGGCAGTTATGAATAAGCATCTCATTACACGTGCACACTGCCACAGGTGTGAGGGTTATAGAAGTTGAAAGTAGAGCAATAATAATTATATGATGTGATAGAGATGTGAGCTGACATTCTAGTGGGAATCAATTTGCAGCATATAAATTCATCATATCAAGACAGCTTAATCTTATCCAATACCAATTTATCTCAATAAGTGTAGGAAAAAAATTTAATAATAAGTGCTTGGGATGTATTTCAATGTTTGAGCACATAGCTCACATGGCTGGGTTCTGTCCTTGGCACCACAAAAAATGAATCGGTCAAGCAAATATTTTAGTCTCTGGGGGTTTTTAAGTAAAGGATAATTATTTTTCAAGTATTGAGCTGGAGAGATAGCTCCATTGACTAGCATATATCTTGCATAGAAGAGTCCCAGATTTATTTCCTGGTACTTCATAGTCCTACAAGCTCTGAAGGAGAGCCAATAATGGTCCCCAAGAAAATCCAGATGTGGAACTCCCAAAATAAAATTAATTTTGGGAGGGGTTTGGTTTTTTGACCACACCTTATGACACTCAGGAGTTACTCCTGGCTATGCACTCAGAAATCTCTCCTGGCTTGGAGGACCATATGGGACACCAGGGAATTGAACCGCAGTTCGTTCTAGGCTAGCGCATGCAAGGCAGATGCATTACCACTTGCGCCACCGCTCCAGCCCCAAAATTAAGTTTTAAAGTATTGACATTTTATAAACTAAAGCTAACTACTGGAAAGTTGTTTGAACTTTTGTGTGCTGCAGTTTGGTTTCTGTTGGGTTTGGTTTTTTTTTTTTTTTTGGCTTTTGGGGGGTTTGGGTTTTTTTTTTTGTTTTTTTTTGGGGGGGAGGGGGCACACCCAGTGATGCTCAGCGGTTACTCCTGGCTGTGTCCTCAGAAATTGGCTTGGGGGACCATATGTGACACCAGGGCATCGAACCTCTATCCTAGGCTAGTATTGGCAAAGCAGATGCCTTACCGCTCTGTGCCACTGCTCTAGCCCCTCAGTTTTTTGTTTTTGTTTTTTGTCTTGGTTTAGTTTAGTTTTAACAGTGCTTAGACATTATTCCTGGCTCTGTGCTCAGGAATCATTCCTGGAGGGCTCAGGAGACTATATGGGATGTCAGGGATCGAACCTGAGTCAGCTACATTGCAAGGCAAACTCCCTACCCACTATGGCTCCACTGTGTTCCAGGTTTAATCATAAAAAATCCACTTTGCATTTCGAGCATTTTCAAAGCACCATCAAAAGATTTTCTGATTTTCTATTGTCAGTTCTTCACAATATCCTTGTATGGGATGGTAATAATCTTGCAAATCACATGGCACTGTGATTTGCAACCATCCCCCACCCCTGAATTCTGTCAGCAGCACCATTTGACCCTTCTCCCAAAGAACTGATGTCGGGTGGGTAGCAAAGAGCAGGATGGCTTGCAGCTGCTGCTCAGGGCCTGTGCTATTCAAATTCCAGCCAAAACAACCACCAGCTCCCCCTTAATTTCCTGCTTCTAAATGTAAGAGAGATTAGACTGCCCTTTTCAGCCCGATAAGCAGGATGTGGCCTATCTCATGAATGGTTTGATAAAGCCAATTATATATCTAAAATAGGTGGGGGAAGTAATAGAGCTTCTGACATTAATACCTCTGTGCACGAATGTCAAATGAAAGGCGTGGCTGAGCCCATACGAAGATGTAATTATTCATTCTGGCAAGCCCTGATGCTCATTTCAGGCTCATGTCAGCATAATTTAAAATGATGTTGGAAAAAAATCAAGGGGTTACATAAAGGGAAGTTCCCCATCACATATCCCATCTATTTTTCCGCTTGCTCCGATGTTTACCTTTCTGAAAAATGGCAGTTGCTCTTTTTCAGCATAGGGCCAATGTAGGGTTAAAAACTTTGCTTTTATTCTGACCCTAACGCTTTCGTCACCATCTTCCTCCTCTCTCAATGATGGGGATTTGAGTAGGTTACCTGCATCGCAGGGTGCTCGCCACTGTCTTAGGTTCATAGATGGTCTGGCTTGAACAGAGGCAGGTTCTGATCTCCAGAAATCTCAAATCTATGATACTTGATACTTGGGCCCATTTAGTTTATAGATAGATCTAACTTGGTATGTATCATTCTAAAATACTGTGTTCCTTTTATAAATTGGGAGGTTTTACCTAAGAGTCTGATTTGCTAGAGCAGGGAGATTTCCCATTGGGCTAAAGCAGTTATCTTCAGGTAAAGGAAGGTTGAAGAACACAGGTTTACTGCCTCGGAACTGCACATGACCAGGGTGAATGTTTTGCATTCACCCAAATCTGTCACCAAACATGGCTGGGAGTGACCACCAAACACTAAGTAATAGCAAAAACAATGATTATTTTGTTTGCGGGGGCCCGTCTTTAAAAGTACAAGTTCCACTAGCATTCCCCATGGCTGCAGTGTGCCAAGGTTTAACATACTTTGGTTAAGCTGGTTTTTGCTTTTCTTTTCTGAGGCCGCCACACTCAGAAGTGCTCAGGGCTTTGTCCTGGCTCTAAACCTGGGGATCACGCCTAACGGAGCTCTAGATACGATAGGGGATCCTGGGCTTTGAGCCCAGGTTAGCCCATACAAGGCTAATGCCCTTCCCACTGTACAATCTCTCTAGCACCCAGATAAAGTTTTGAATCTTCCCCCAGCACAGCGCCTTTCTTTGTCCTGTCAGTCTGGTAACCTGGGCCATTTGTGTCCATGACTCAATGTAAGTATATCAGTATGAGCTCAAGACCTTAGAACTAAAGTATGAGATAAAGGCTTTTAATCAGCAGTAACATTAAAAACCTGAAATCCAAAATATTAACAGTGGCCTCTAATCTAGAGCATGATCTGAAGCATTTCACCTATTGTGGGAGGTAGAGACCTCTACGATTCTGTATGTTGGGAACTGAGCCTTCTTTGAAGGCAAGAAAATCCAGTCTAGGGAGATCATTCAAAGTGCTAGTGCCTGCTACAGCACTGGGTTTGATCCCCAGTACTATATGGTTACCTAAGCACCAGCAGGAGTAGCTAGCTCCTCAGCACTGTCAGGTGTACCACCCCCCTACCAAAGTAAAGACACAAAATCCCAAATGTCCACAATGATCTTCTCAGAGGTTTAGGAAAACCGGCAGTGACTTCTATCTGCTTGTTTTCAACTTCATTACAAATGGACTTCTCAGAGCTGGAATCCTGACAGGCATATCATGGATTCTGAGAGCTTACATCTTGCCATCCGCTGGGCTTATGTTTCATAATTATTCTCCAAGCCGCTTAGGAAGCTAATACTATTATTCTTGTCTCAGAGAGGTAAAAGAGCTTGTTTCAGATGACCACTCACTCAGTAGTGAGGGGAATAACCAAGAGTTGAACCCAGAAAATTTGCTTCACATGCCTGATGCTCAGGAGAGGAAGAGGGAGAATAGTTCACCATCTGGTCCTGAGGGGAGAGGACCATTGAAGCAAACCACCAACACTTGTATTACATTTACAAGTCAGGCATTTCCTAAGAACATATTCTATAATTCATTTAACCCCCAGTGTAAGGTTTGATTCTATGACTATCCTTGCATTTCTTCAGAGGAAACAACATACTTGGGTGGAAAGTACCTTTCACAGAGTTGGAACATGGCTCCTGCCTGTTCCTTCCTGCTATCTCTTCTGAGCTGATGCTCCAAGAACACATTGGAGTATTAACTGGGTGTGTTCATGTCACATGTAATTAACTGAGTCGATCAGTTAATAGGTATTTTTAAGCATTTAACCATACTTTTCATGTCTACTCAGAGTTATCTTTATTGAAAGACACACAGATTGTCAGCCTTGCTCTAAAGAGGTCATTATTCACTCTGGGGAGCAGTGACACAAATTCCTCTTTCTTGGAACGTGCAGTTCTTCCTTCCCTCACATCTCCTGGCTCATTCTAGTCTCATTTCACCAGAGGTTAATATCATGAGACACTGAGTGGATTACAGAAAGGGAAGTTCTCAGAAAATTCCCACGTCCATTTTTCCGCCACTTGCTTCTGGGCCTGCATCCATCTTTCTTGAATGCAAATATACCAACCCTTCTCTGTTAGGAACATAAGCGCACTGAGCTCACAGTGAACATGAGCTTTACATGAACTCAAAGATGCCTATTGGGACCAGAGTGATAGAACAGTCAGTAGAGGATTTGTCTTTCATGTGGCCAATCCAGGTTTGATCTCCAGCATCCCATATGGTCCACCAAGTAGCACCAGGGGTAATTCCCAAATGCAGAGCCAGGAGTAACCCCTGAACATTGCTAGGTGTGGGCCAAAAACAAGCAAACATCTGTTGTTGTTGATGTATAATTTTTTATACCGTTGTAACTTTCCTGGGTAACTCAATTTGCAATTTTCTGAAACAATTTCTTCTCTAAATGGACTGGATAGGATGGGCTCATATAGTTCATCAGTAGAGCAGCTACATTACATGTATGAGACCCTGAGCTTGAACCTTAGCAAAAACCACAAGTAATAATAAATAAAGTCATAAATGAAAATATTTTGGCATAAGGACAAAAACTATAAACCTAAAAGAAAACTTACAGAGAAGACTTGGTGACATTAAATTTGAATGTGACAACCAAAACACATACAGCAAAATAAAAAATAAATAAAACTGCATCAAGGGCCGGTGCAATGGTACAGTGGTAGGGCATTTGCCTTGCACACGGCTGACCCAGAAAAGACCGCAGTTCAATCCCCTGGCATCCCATATGGTCCCCCAAGTCAGGAGCAATTTCTGAGCTCATAGCCAGGAGTATCCCCTGAATGTCATTGGGTGTGGCCCAAAAATCGAAATAAAATAAAATAAAATAAAACTGCATCAACTTTAAAATGCTCTATATATCAAAAGGATACAATTACCAATGGAAGTCAGCCTTTGGAATGGGGAAATATATCAGAATATATAAAGAACTACAATTTAAGAATAAAATAGAATCCAATTTTAAAATGGGCTAAATGTTTAAAACTCATAAGACATTCCTCCAAAAATGATTTTTAAATGGACCAAAAAACGCATGGAATGATGCTAACATTAATTATTAGAAAAACTCAAATAAAACCACAATGAAATCATCTCATACCCATTAGGATGACTACTGTCGAAAAAAGAAAAAGAACAAAGGTTGGCAGAGTTGTAGAGAAATGGAAACAGCTGTGCAGTCTTGGTGGGAATGTTAACTGGTGCAGCAACCATGAAAGAGAGTGTGGTCATTCCTCAAATAACTAAAAACTGAATTACAACATATTGCTTACATCAAAATTATTGTCAGAAAGTATGGCCTAAATTTAGAGCCTTCTGAAGTGAATGTGACTTTGATCTGTTTGCTGAATTCTCAAAAGATTCTTAAAACTACCCTCACTTTCAAATATTAAAAGAACAATTCACATGGGGCCGAAGAGATAGCATGGAGGTAGAACGTTGCCTTGCATGCAGAAGGACGGTGGTTCAAATCCCAGCATCCCATATGGTCCCCTGAGCCTGCCAGGAGCTATTTCTGAGCATGTGGCCAGGAGTAACCCCTGAGCGCCACCGGGTGTGACCCAAATACAAACAAACAAAAAAATTCATTCACTACACTGCTTGTTTGTTCTTGCTATTGTGTCTCTCTTACGACCTCTAGATGTATTCCTGGGTTTACTAACCTAATATTTCGTTAAATCAATCTGAATGGCTTTTTCTCCTCCAATCATTTCACCATTTGGTTCTCCTTAGGAGCCATATTTTAACCTATCAAAATGACCTAAGGAAAATCCAAGGCAGTGAAAAAAACCTCACTGCCAACAGTGGAAAAAAAAATAACCATGAAAATTTGATACCATCTGAAAATGGAATAAACAATATGCAAGCATAAAGGAAGGCATGATTATTTTGGGCAGCAGACAAGGAAATGAAAGCCTGGTAGCATGAGAAAGTGAGCCTGCTTCCGGAAATCCATGTTGTTCAGCCAAACATCACAAACAGGAAAAGATAGAGAAAATGATACCTGATTAAGAGTCAAAAGTCAGTGTGAAGATTTTTGTGAGTCATGCTTATGCACTGCTCTACCACATTCTTTTTTTGTCTTGTGATGTTTTATTTTGGGGCCATATCCAGAGGTGCTCAGGGCTTACTTAGGATTCTGTGCTCAGGAATCCCTCTTAGTGGGCTTGATAAACCACATGGGGAAGCAGGGATTGAACCTATGTTGGCCATGTGCAAGACAGTACTCTACCTGCAGTACTATCATTCTGACCCTAACCTTTATACAGAAAGCAGTGATAACCACTGTAAGACTTGCTTTAATAAAAATTTTGTCTATAACTCCGTAAAGGTTTATATATTTTCGGAAGACAAAATTACCATATTAAGTCTACCATCCTTCCAATTCTTTGGACTTCCTCCATCCTTTTAACCACAATCCTGTAATTTAGGTTAGTAAATCCAGGGAAATAGAGGTCTTAAGAGAGACACAGAGAAAAAACAAGCAAGCAGTGTTGTGAATTGCTCTTATGATTGTAAAAGTGAGGGTAGTTCAAAACATTGGCAATCCAACCTCACTTGACTATAAAATGCTAAGCGTTTGTTTTCAGTGAACTTTTGTCTGTTCCTGTGCTTTGTTCCTTTTTATACTACATATGAATGAAATCACTTTACAGAGTTACAGACAAAATTTTATTAAAGCAAGTCTTACAATGGTTATCATTGCTTACAAATGAAATCACTTCTGTTTGTCGTTCTCCTCTGATGTACTTTGCTTAGCATAGTCCTTTCATTCCAAGAATGCTGTAGGTTCTTCTCTTTCCTTGTAGCTGAGTAGTATTCTATTGTGTGTATGTGTGTGTATATATATATGTGTGTGTGTGTGTGTGTGTGTGTGTGTGTGTATTTCTCAACCTCTTTATCCAATCAACTATTGTCAGACATAGGAAAATTTTATATATTGACTTATAAATGTGCTACATTAAACAGAGGTGTGCATGTACATATTTTCAAATGAGTGCTTGTGTTTTGGAATAGATGCTCAGGTATGGAAAGACTGGATTATATGATTGACTTTTTTTTTTATGATTGACTTTTTTAAAATTTTAGAACTCTCCATTCTGTTTTCCTACAGGGATTGGATCAAATTACATTGTCACCAATAGTACATGAGGGTGTTTTTGGATTTTGATTTTTGGACCACACCCAACATTAGCTGAGGACTGCTCCCAGTTCTGAACTTGGGTGGTTCTTACCTATGCTCTAGGGACCATGCAATGCCTGGGATCAAACTCTCGTCTTTAGCATACAAGCCATGTGCTCAAGGAGTTGACCAATCACTTTGGCTAAAGGTTCATTTTATATCATGCCCTCTTTAGAACTTTTTGTCCTGGCCTTTTTGACATAGGTAATTCTCACAATTGTGAAGTGATATCTTATGGTTAATTTCATTTGCATTTACCTGGTAATAAATTATAATGAACATCTTCTCATGTGTCTCTTTATCTCTTTGGTGAAGTATTTGTTCAGCTCTTTTCACCATTTTTATGAGGTTTGTTTGTTATTGAGATTTGTCAGATATACAATATGTCTTGAATATTAACCCTTGCATTTTAGTTTTGGGTCATACCTGATGGTGCTCAGAGATTATTACTGGCTCCTTGCTCTGGAGTTAGTTCTGGTGGTGGTGCTCCGGAGACCATAATGGATGCTGGAGTTCAAACCCAGACTAGCCATGTGCAAGGCAAACATCCTATGCAATCTACTATCACTCCAGTCTGGAATATCAACCCTTTGCCAGTTGTCTGTACGAATATTTTCTCATTCAATAAAATATCTCTTAATTTTGACTATATCTTCTTTAGCTGTTGCAGTTTAGCTTAATTTGATGTAATTGCACTTGTTAATTTTTCATTTGTTTTCTTTGCTATTGGAATCAAATACCAAAGGACATGTTTGAAGTCAGTATCATATAGTGGGATTTTGGGGTTTTGTTTGCTAGTTTGTTTTGTTTTAGGTTTTTTTGGGGGGGCACAAACAACACTGCTCAGGGATAATCCTGGCTGTGCACTCAGAAATTATTCTGGCAGGCTTATGGAACTATATAGAATACAGGAATTGAAGCCAGGTCAGCCACTTGCAAGGCAAGTACCCTACCAGCTATACTATGTCTCTTGCTCCTCTGGGAATATTTTGACAATGTTTGCTTCCATTTATTTATAAACACACCAAATCTAAAGCACTTTGAGCTAATTTTTGTGCATATTGTAAGTTTTCATTGTCTAACATTATCTAGAGACTAGTTTATTTCAACATTATATATAATTTTACATAGTTCTAAAAATAAGTTTATTCTTAACCTTGTACATGTAAGTCACACCTTAGCCTTAAAACTTTATTTCATATTGTTTTAAGTACTTTTCTTTGGAAATCAGGAATAGTGGTTAAAATACTGAAAATAAAATGAAGTCAAAATCAATGAATAATTTTCTATACAACCAGATAGAATTGAGTTATTGTATAATAAACCCCAGCTGTTTCTTCAAAGTCCAGGATAACTTTTTTTTTTTTGACTTTTGGGCCACACCCAGTGACGCTCAGGGGTTACTCCTGATTATGTGCTCAGAAGTCGCTCCTGGCTTGGGGGACCATATGGGAAACTGGGGAATCGAACCTCGGTCCGTCCTAGGCTAGCGCAGGCAAGGCAGGCACCTTACCTCCAGCGCCACCGCCCAGCTCCCTTTTTTATTATTTCTATTCTTTTTGTTAGTTTATTTGTTTTGGTTTTGGTTTTTTGGTTCACACCCAGCGACACTCAGGACTTACTCCGGCTCTGCGCTCAGAAATCGCTCCTGGTAGGCTTGGGAGACAATATGGGATGCCAGGAATCAAAATGGGGCCCATCCAGGGTTGGTCATGTGCAAGGCAAACTCCCTACCTCTATGCTATCTCTCCAGCCCCTATGTCTATTCTTAATAATAAAAAATAAATGCTAAGTGGAACTATTTAAAATTAATGAAGGGCAGGGACATAACTCAGTGACAAATGCACCAGTTTAAAGTATTCAGACCAAGGGCTCCACCCCCAACACCATGGAAATTATAATCATTTATTTAAAAATAAGTAAATAAATCCAAAATAGAATGACATTTGAAGTAATGAATTTATTTGTGTTTATTTATCTTCCTCTTGAATGCTTTGTTTATGTTTGAGAACTTAGCACAAAAATCCACTGATGGCAGATTTGTCTATCATGTTGATATTCATATCAGGGAAAGTGGAGGTTTTTCTGACCCTTCTTCCTTCAACTCTTTTTCTTATGTCCATGCAATTAATAGCAAGCCTTTGCTATACACCCAGTAACTACACTCACCTAATACTACTAGCCAGAATAGCCAATTCCTGGAATTAATTACATATATTTTTGTCTCATGAGGTCATCATATTGCAGCTTTATTTTTGGTTATTAAGACTCAACTGTTTTCCATAAAAGAGAATATTGTTAGAGAGAATGGAAAAAAATGTTTAATTAACAGTACTACTACTAAATTTTTTTGGAAAAAAAAAACCAACATTTTCCCAGACTGGGAAGGTGACTTGATGGTAGAATTACATGCCCTGCATGTGTGAGACCCTGGGTTCAATATCTGGTACAATATACAACATGGCCTTCTGAGAACTACCAAAGACACTAAATAGCCGCCAAAAGATAAAATAAAACTTTTTTAATTATTTTATTTAGTCACTGTGAATTATTATAAAATTAGTCTTGATTGTGTAAAAACTGCTTCGCATATAGTATTCCAACGTCAATCCCTTCATTACTCCATTTACAACCAATATTGTCCCCCTAAGCCTGCTAGGATTGATTCCTGAATGGAGAACCAGGATTAAACCCTGAGCCTACTGAGTATAGCCAAAAAAAATTTTAAAACATTTTTTAAATGACGCTTCTACCTAATATATTTCTCTTATGTATAACTTCGCTGTCTTATTAATGATAAAATGGTCACTCAAATGAAATTCCAAAATTTAAAGTTGCCGTAAGTGAAAAAAGTGGGGGTGGGGCATAGTGGCTAGAGAGAGAATGCAATCTTGCCTTGGATATGGCCAGCCCAGACCAATCACCAGCATGACAATGGTCCCCAGTCACCACCAGAAGTAATCCCTGAACACAAAGCCAGTAGTAAACCTTGAGCACCACTGAATGTGGTCCAAAAACCCAAAAGAAAGGAGGCATTGTAGTACCACTTTCAGATAAATGTATACTGTTTTATACCTGCCAGTTCATAAGATCTTTTTGCTTTATTCCAAAATGAATTTACAACTTACACAGAATATTATTACTTATTATTTGATATTAAGTCATATGTGTATGTGTTCTTTTTATTACTATTATCACCCATATAAATCATGTTAATTTTGTGAATATGCAATATCTCTCTGTATCTGATATTTCAGCTTCATCAAACCCAGAAGTCATCAAAATTAATTCAGTACAGGATATCGCAACAAAAGTGGAAGACTACTATCTAAAAGGATATATTGTTAGGGCTATTCATCCTGTTCTGCAACCTTTGGACCTACAGAAACAGCGACCAGCAAATTATTTATACAGGGCAGTGCTGTCACGCTTAAAAGTAAGGTGAGTCTGTTGGGGCCGGAGAGATAGCATAGAGGTAGGGCCTTTGCCTTGCATGCAGATGGACGGTTCGAATACCAGCATCCCATATGGTCCCCCGAGCCTGCCATGAGCGATTTCTGAGCATAGAGTCAGGAGTAACCACTGAGCATTGCCGGGTGTGACCCCAAAACCAAAAAAAAAAAAAAAACAAAAACCAAAAGTAAGGTGAGTCTGAGGCATAAGAATCTGCTTAGGGTGGCCATTAGTCAGAGAAAAGGCAATTGAAACAAAATGATGGAGAACAAAGAATAATTAAGGAAGTATTTGGTTTAAAGTAAATTTTCTTGCAGTTGCACCCAAATTGAGAGAAGGAAACATACCTTCCCTTTAAAACTCTCATTGATTTCAGCCCCCTGGCAAGCAAGCATGCCCTAAATGAGGGTGTCAGTGAACAAAGAGAGAGAAATAGGTGTTGGAAACCCCAGGAAGCTCCTGTAGCACTTTGAATGAATGGATGGTAGTGAAGGTGGATGGATGATAACTTCACTGGGTTATCAAGGCCATCACAAGACCAGTCTCTGGGTTGAAGCTGACTAGGCCGCTGATGAAGCTCATTCTCACTGAGCCGTACTTAAATTGTCCTCCATTGTTATATTAGTAGTGGGGACAGAAATGACGTCTATTTTCTAAATCTTCCTTGACAAAAAGGGTCTATCGGGGACCGGGCGGTGGCACTGGAGGTAAGGTGCCTGCGCTAACCTAGGACGGACCACGGTTCGATCCCCCGGTTCCCCATATGATCCCCCGTGCCTGCCAGGAGCGACTTCTGAGCGAATAGCCAGGAGTAACCCCTGAGCGTCAAAAAAAAAAAAAAAAAAAAAAGGTCTACCAACTACCAACTACAAACAGGAAGTTTTTGGGGTTCTTTTTTCTTAAAAAAAAAAAAAAGATGGGCCCGGGAGATAGCATGGAGGTAAGGTGTTTGC
>PVKC010023975.1:0-17057 GCA_004027635.1 Crocidura indochinensis | reverse complement strand
CGGCAGGACATTTGCCTTGCACTCGGCCAACCCCCAGGGAGGATGCAGGTTCGATCCCTGAATCTCCCTTGATCCCCAGAGTCTGCCAGGTGCAATTTCTGAGTACAGAGCCAGAAGCAATCCCTGAGCATTGCTAGGTGTGGGCCCTCCTGCCCCTCAAGAACCCACCAGCTATTAGAAAAAAAACTTAGGTACAGCTTCTCTGCTTCACACTTGACATGTGCTTGGTAGTTTTAAAGGATGACTAGATATCACCATGAATTTCCTTTCACTTTAAGCACTGATCAGATTAATTGTTGTCAGTATTGTATTGGGATCCTGGCATCATGCTTTTATATTAATTGCGGGAACTGGAGTTACAAAGCTACTCACTTGAGAAAGAATGAAGCAGGTGCTCTGGAGGAACTGATGTACTACTGGCAATGGTGCCCTTGAAAAGAAGTGGAATTAAATTTTATATTTGGGGGCTGGAATGATACCACAGTGGTAAGGCATTTGACTTGTATGTGGCTGCCCAGGATGGACCTGGGTTCAATCCTGGGCATCCCATATGGTCCCTGGAGCCTGGAGTGATTTCTGAGCGCATAGCCAGGAATAACTCCTGAGGGACTCTGGGTGTGGCCCCAAACCAAAAACAAACAGAAAATGAAACCCTTATATTTCTAAAGAGTGAGAGATGAGATAAGAAGGAAAATGCCTGTGGAAGGTGGAATTAAAACTTCTATTTGAAAGTGGTAAAGAGAACTTGAGAGAGAAGGAAAATGCCTGAGGCAGGTGGAAGGGAGGGGACATAAATGGCAGGAAAAGTAAACTGGTGAATGGTGGTGTACATTGTATGACAAACTCAATCATGAACAATTTTGTAATCATGGTGCTTAAATAAAGTAATTAAAAACCATCACATTTAGGGCCCAGAGCAATAGCACAGAGGGTAAGGTATTTGCCTTGCATGCTGTCCACCTGGGTTCCATCCCTGCATCCCAAGCCTGCCAGGAGTAATTTCTGAGTGCAGAGCCAGGAGTAAACCTGAGTGCCTTTGGGTGTGACACAAACACACTAATAGCCAAAAACCCATTATATTTATGTATAGGTCTTGGTGGTAGAATTGACAAACATTGAAGGAACTTACACAATTTAAGGGGAAACTGCATGTGCCTCTTTTGTTTAATTTTTGTTTAGTTTTATGGCCCAGAACCAGTGGTGTTAAAGGCTTATTCCTTACTTTGTTGTCAGGGACACTCTTGGCAGGGTTTCAGAGGACTCTGTTATGTGGGAGGGAGATTGAACCCCGATTGGCTGTGTGCAAGGCAAGCACTTACCTATTACTGCAGCCCTAGATTACATATTATTGTTTTCTTAGCAGGGTATATCAAGGCAGTCAGAAGTGCACATTATACTGATATATGACTGAAAGGGACAAACCAGAAAAGCAGCCAGAAACATGCAAAAGACAGTATCTGAATCTAGAGCCTTGATGAATAGACTACTCTAAATAACCCTCCACCCCCAGTTTCACCCCATCCACTTTCTTGTAGCCAAATTTCTGTTGGTTAGACTTTAACAAAAGGAAACACAATACATACTTTGAGTTAAAATACTTGGGAAGAGAGAAAATATAGGGGCTCAGGTGTTTGCCTTGTATATGGCTGACCCCTGTTTGATACCCAGCACCTTATATGATTTCCTAGGCACCACTAGAGCAAAGATTCAGGAGTAAGCCCTGAATCACCATCAGGCATGCTTCCTCCCAAACCCAAAACAAGACAAGTAGAACATTGAGTACATTTAAGTATAAATTGAGAAGTCATTTTCTCATTAAAATAGACACCACTGAGAGGGAATTTATTACCAAGAAACAAAATAGACTGGATGTGTGTATGTAAGTAGACAATATTCAGCCATGGGGACACCACCAGGGCAAACACATCACCCTGTGTTTTGAATGAATTACTATATGATTTCCTGCCAGTCATCCTAAGCCTTGTGCTATTCTGTGAATGCAGGACCATTGCTCTTTAAAAGTTCTTGTTTCTGGGGCTAGAGAAACATACTTCAGCAAACAAGGGTCTTCTTTTCTTGCTTTTGCACATTGTTGACTTGAGCTCAGTCCCTTGGACCTCAGTGAGTGACTCTGAGTACAGAGCCAGAATAAACTGAGCAGAGCTGGGAATGTCCCCCAAATACAAAAACAGAAACACACACAAACAAAACACATTACAGGTAAGGAAAAAAAAATATCCACACACACACACACAAAAAAACCACCCTCAAAAAACAACAACAACAAAAAACCCTGTTCTTTGGAGTGGTTTTTGTAGATTTACCTTTTTATAGTTGTAGTTTCTTTGGGAAGTTAGTTGCCAGAAATTTGATTCCACATTCGTTAGTCTGTGCTTTCCTTTGTATGGTCTAGTAAAAGAATCCCAATATCTATCTGGATTTTCAACATTTAGTTTTTGGGCCCCATCCAGAAGTGCTCAGGAAGACTAAGAGGAATTTACTCTGCACTTAGAAATCATTCCTGGGGGGCCGGGAGATAGCATGGAGGTAAGGCGTTTGCCTTTCATGCAAAAGGTCATCGGTTCGAATCCCGGTGCCCCATATGGTCCCCCGTGCCTGCCAGGAGCAATTTCTGAGCATGAAGCCAGGAGTAACCCGTGAGCACTGCCGGGTGTGACCCAAAACCCCCCCCCCCAAAAAAAAAAAAAAAGAAAGAAATCATTCCTGATGTGGCTGGGGATGAAAATGCGATGGCGGGAATTGAATCTAGGTCAGGTACCTGCAAGACAAGAATTATACCAGTTATACTAATTGCTCCAGCTCCCCCACTTTTCAGTTTATCCATTTATTTCTGCAATTTTGTTCGAAAGGCAAAGTGAGTTTTAAATTTTATTTTTACCTACTCTTACTGAGACTATCTCTCTTGTGATGAAAATGTCAGGAGAGTTTAGCTGCTCTTTTTTTGGGGGGGGGCGAGGGGTTCAGTACAACACTCAAATTTCAACAGAGCTTTGCTTTGACCTTGATTAAACTGTGAATTTTATTTGAAAGTGAAAATTGGCCTTTCAGAGGCTATTTATAATAGTGTGGTGACAGTCTTTTGCAGTGTGTCATTTGAAAGCTGAGTAACTACAAAAGAACTATATTTTAAATAGAACATCTTTTCTCAACATAACATTATTTAAGAAAATTGTTTTTAATTACAAAAGCAATAATTGTGCAATAGTTCATTTAACAACTGCATTTTTTGTTTTGTTTTATTTTGTTTTTGGGTCACAACTGGCAGTGCTCAGGGGTTACTTCTGGCTCTATGCTCAGAAATCTCTCCTGGCAGACTCTGGAGACCATATGAAATGCCAGGATTCGAACCACCTCCTTCTGCATGCAAGGCAAACACCCTACCTCCATGTTATTTCTCCGACCCCAATCATGAACAGCTTTGATCTACTGAACGTGATCTTCACTTTGTAAATCACTGAATCACTGGTCTAGATCTCGTGCATAGGCTTACCAGGGTCATCCCTTTTTTGACACTGGCTCTGTGAACTGTGTCTAGTTACTTAGCTTCTTCATGCCTCAGTCTTCCTCTCTGTAAAATGGGAATAATGACAGTCATTCTTTTATGCATTTTGGAGTAGTAAGAAAATGGGAAAAAGGTGGGGCCGGAGAGATAGCATGGAGGTAAGGCGTTAAACTTTCATGCAGAAGGTCATCAGTTCGAATCCCAGCATCCCATATGGTCCCCCGAGCCTGCCAGGAGCAATTTCTGAGCATGGAGCCAGGAGTAACCCCTGAGCACTGCCAGGTGTGACCTAAAAACCACAAAAAAGGGGGGGGAAGGGGGGGAGGAAGGGGGCTGGAGAGATAGCATGTAGGTAAGGCATTTGCCTTTCATGCAGAATTACGTTGGTTTGAATCCTGGCATCCCATATGGTCCCCTGTGCCTGCCAGGGGCGATTTCTGAGCATTAAAGCCAGGAGTAACCCTTGAGTGCTGCCAGGTGTGACCCAAAAACCAAAAGTGGGGGGGGAATGCTTGATTCTTTGTATATAATCTTAGCTATTGCTATTTGTTTAAATTCTGTTATTTAAGCTGAAATTTGGGTGGGGGATTTGGGTTTTGAACCCCACCTGGTGGTGCTCAGGGATTACTCCTGGCTCTCTTCTCAGAAATTACTCCTGGCAGGTGTGATGGACCATATAGGATGCTGGGTATCGAATCCTGATCTGTCTTGGGTCGACCAAAACGCCTTACTGCTGTGCTATCGCTCTGGCCCCACTATCTGATCCTAATATTTAGGTATTTCATGTTTAAGATACTCTTATTCTACATAGTAGAAATCAGTGACTCAGTACATGGCTATAGATGAAAAGGTGAAGAATTTGGACTCGGGTTTTCTACTTCAAGGTCACTTTGATTTAATTAAAAACTAAGATTTTATTTTGTTTTTGTTGCAAAGATATCCCACTCTCCTGAATTTTGGGCCACATTGACAACTAGGGCTTTCTCCTAGTGGGCTCATTGGAGTGCCTGGGATCAAACCTGTGTTGGTTGACTAAAAAGGGCAGACAGATGCCTTGCTTATTGCACTCTTCTCTGGATCCTGTGAGGACATTTTATTTCTATATCTAAAAATGGAGAACTAATTTAATTGTCCTGTTCATGTAATTGATAGGAAATCCCCCAGAAAGCAAGATAATCTGGTTAAAGTGTTCATGGTGTACTATATAATGTTTTGTATAGCAACAGATTTACTATTGCTTGCTGCTGATATTTTTATAGAAATCAGCAACAACTGAAACTAGAGGTGAGAATTTTAGGGTTTACAAAGGGGAGAAGTGATAATTGGCAAAATTTCTGATGGGTAAGTGCATAGACAAAATTAATTGTGGTGAGTTGACATGCTTTAAATAGCTAACTGAAATTTAATGTTTTTTCTCAATGATAAAAAATTCTAAAAAAATCACATTCACCTGTTGAATTTTTACTTTTTGCCTGTTAGTTGATTATGTGCCTACTAAATAAAAGCTGCATTTATTTTTGTTGTTGTTACTGTTTTGGGGCCTCCATGCTCAGGGGTAAATTCTTGGCTTTCAGCACTCAGGAATTGGGCAGCCTGCTTAATTAAGGTTCTGTAGCTTTGCTTGAAGCAACATTTTCTTCATCTAGTAAATCCTGCTACATCTTAAATGTAGCACGTAAGTCCCTTTTCCCTAGACATTGTAAGCATTTTCTTCTTGTATGCTACCCAGCATTGTAGTTGAGTTAACTTTGTAGTTAGATCATCCATGATCTGTGTTCTTATCTTGTATCACCATATACGAACTCTGGAATCTTACTTTAAAAATATTTAAAGTAGGGGCCAGAGATAGGACAGTGGTAAGGTGTTTGCCTTAGATGCAGAACGACGGTGGTTCAAATCGCAGCATCCCATATGGTCCCCCGAGTATGCCAGTAGCGATTTCTGAGCATAGAGCCAAGGAGTAACCCCTGAGTGCTGCCGGGTCTGACCCCCACCAAAAAAAAAAAAAATTAAAGTAGCTGATTAAGGGCCGGAGAGGTGGCGCTAGAGGTAAGGAGTCTGCCTTGCAAGCGCTGACCTAGGACGGACCTCGGTTCGATCCCCAGGCGTTCATATGGTCCCACAAACCAGGAGCGATTTCTGAGTGCATAGCCAGGAGTAACCCCTGAGCATCCCTGGGTGTGACCCTCCCAAAAGAGTAACTGATATAAAAACCTTCAAATAATCATTTTAACCATTTAAATCTAGAATAGAAATTTGTAGGCTTTCTTAAATCATTATGTGCTCGTGCACTTCACCCATTGTGCTGTCATTCCAGCTCCTTATGTTTTTCTTTTATAATTATACTTTATTGAGGACTGATGTTTATTTACTTTTTTGGGCCATACCTGGCAGTGATCAGGGGTTACTCCTGGCTCTGTGCTGAGAAGTCCCCCCGGTCCCCCAGGCAGGCTTGAGGGACCATAGAGGATCCCAGGAATTGAACCCTGGTCCGTCCTGGTTAGCCATGTGCAAGGCAAACACCCTACTGCTGTGCTATTGTCCAGCCCCTTAATTAATACTGTTATTATTTGTTATTTGACCTATAGTTGGTGGCTCTCAGCATTTAATCTTTATAGACTCAGGACCATATAGGATGCTGGGGATTGAACTTGGGTGGGCTGCATGCAAGGCAAATGCCTTACCTGCTGTGCTATTTCTGGCCCTGTATTTTTTATTCATCTATCCATTCATTCATTTATTTATTTATGATTCATTCATTCATTCATTCTTGTTTTTGGACCACAGCTGGTGACTCAGGGGTTACTGCTGGCTATGTGCTTAGAAATCGCTCTTGGCTAGGGGGACCATATGGGACACTGGGGGATCGAACTGAGGTCTGTCCTGGGTCAGCCATGTACAAGGCAAACTATTACTCTGGCCCTTGCTTTAATATTTTAGTTTTTGACCCTATCTTAGATTTATTCTTGAGTTAACTTTGATATACTGTGGTTGGAGTCTTAATTTCTTGCTCATTCTTGTGTGAATTTTTAGTTGTCTAGCACTGTCTTTAAAAAGTATTTACTTTTGGGACCATACCTGGTGGTTTTCAGGAGTTGGTTGTTTCTGGCTCTGCATTCAGGAATTACACCTGGCGGTGCTAAGGGACTCACATAGGATGTTGGGAACTGAACTCGGATTGACTATGTGCAAGGCAAACTCCTTATCCAATGTTTTCTCTTTGCCACTAGATGAAGTTCCTTTTTGTTTTGTTTTGTTTTTCTTTTCTTTTTTTTTGGGCCACACCCGTTTGTGACACTCAGGGGTTACTCCTGGCTATGCCCTCAAACCATAGTCCATCCTAGGCTAGTGCTTGCAAGGCAGACTCCTTATCTTTAGCACCGCCTCTCTGGCCCCAGAAGTTCCTTTTAATTGTTTTGTTCAACACATCCAGTGATCTAGTAGTATCAAGATACTGCTTATTGTAGGAGTATAGTTAGGGAATAAAAAGTGTTATAAGAATCCTTAGCATTTAAGATCTGTGTGAAAGAAGACAAACAAGTAAAAACCAGAGTTATGAGGAACGTGGAAAATTTGGGCCAGTCTTCCCTTCCCTGCCTGCTTTTGGGGCAGGCATATTCTCCTCTCCCTCCTCCTACGCCCCTTTCCCTCTCCCTCACCCTCCCTTTTTTTTGACACTGTGGTTTGCATTACTGTTAATGAAGAGGTGCCTTGCATGTCACTTTATCTGCCTACAGCACCCAGTTCTTGTCCAGAGTGAGGACATCAGTGAGGGTGAGAGGAAAACTGGGGACATTGGTGTCAGGAAATGTGCGCTGGTGAAGGTGTTGTACATTGTATGACTGTAACTCAATCATAAACTACTTTCTCTGTAGGGAAAAAAACTATTATGAACAACCGTGTAACCACGGTTGCAAGGTTATTATTTAAAAGATCAAAAACAAAACAGAACAAAAACTCCTAGCTCTGCACTTAGAACTAACTCCTGACAGACTTACTGGGCCATATGACATGCTGGGAATCAAACCTGGATTGGCAGTGTACAAGACAAATGTCTTACCCATTGTGCTATCGCTCCAGCCTCCAGAAAATCACATTTTAACATTTTGTTAGTGGTAAGTTTTTAACAAAAAGAGAACTCTTTTCAAGGGAGAATGTGGCCTTGAAGAGCAGAACTATTCTGGAGTTTTTGGTGACTATGAGGAGCAATGAGACCAAAGAGTAGTGTTGATAAGGAAAACTAGATTGTAGATACATGGAAAAAATTACATATGTCTTAAAGAATACAGTATTAGCATAGCACTTATGAACTTTCTGAACTGTTGAGTATCTGAAAGTTTGACTAAACTGTGAAAGTGTTGGAACATTAAAACATTCTTTATTCAAGGGCCAGAGAGATAGTATAGGGGTAGGGCATTTGCCACACACTGCCAGGTATGACCCCTCCCCCCAAATTTCTTTTTTATTCAAAAATTTTTAATTTTGAACTTCCAAAGCTAAAAATACTATTAAAAGCCTTGCATGCAGCCAACCTGTGTTTGATCCCTGGCATTTCATGTGGTCTCCAGATCCCACATGTGCCACGTCTGAACACAGAGCCAGGAATTACCTGAGCACTGCCAGGTGTATTCCCCCCAAACAACAACGACAACAACAACAATAACAGCAATGCCCCATGAATTATTCCAAAAAATCTTACAAGATACTATATTACAGTTTCATTTGATATTGGGGATCTTTCTATTTACATGCCCACATTTTATGCAAATACGTGAGGGTAATCATTTTTTGCAGTGGGCTATGGTGATAAATATGGTTTCAAGTCAGCCATTTATTTCTCTTTTAAAAAAAAGTATATATGTTTTGGGTAGAGAGGCCTCTGTACTCAGGGACTGTTCCTGGTGGTGCTTGTTGAATGGGAATAGCTGTGTATAATGGCAAGTGCCTTACCCACTATTTCATTTCTCTGTTTGTAACTAATTTCTGAAGTGGTTAATTGTAGGCCAAACTATTCTTTAGGACTAGGAAGATAAAGGACTAAAGCACATGCTTTGTATTTGGAAACTCCAAGTTTTAATTCTTGGTAACAAACCCAATCCACTATTGGGTATGGATGCTACCCTAAAAGTAATGTTTTGGGGGGCTATAGTGATAGTACAGTAGGTAGAGGATTTGCCTTCCTCATGGCTGATCAAGGTTCAATCTCTGGCATCTCATATGATCCCCTGAGCCCACCAGAAGTAAATCCAGAGTACTGCCAGGTATGGTCCCCCCCTCCCAAACCACCAAAAATGTTTTGGAAGGAAGACTGAGATACATAATATATATATTGATTAAAAAAGTTAAAAAGTCTATTGATTAGTGAGAAGCAAACTATATAGAATTTTAAATTGCAACAAGCTTTTAAATATTGGACAGACATAGTATATTTCATTAACTTAGTCAACAAATAGTGATTTAGGATTACTGTCCTAAATCCCACATACCCACCAAACACTATCTATTGCTAGGTACTATCTAATTGCATTGCAATAATAATAAATACTACAGGCTAAGGACATAAGTGGGTAAGACTTTTGGCTGGCATGCACCTGTCCCAGGTTAATTCCAGGAGTCAAAACAAAATCAAAGAAAAACCCAGAAATCAAAAACCCAACCAAAGAGCAAACAAAAAAGGATTTTCTTGCTCATTATTTCAAATTCACAAAAATATTTAATAATGGAATTACTATTTACTTTTTTTTTTTTTTGGTTTTTGGGCCACACCCAGTGATGCTCAGGGGTTACTCCTGGCTATGTGCTCAGAAGTCGCTCCTGGCTTGGGAGACCATATGGGAAACTGTGGGATCGAACCACAGTCTGTCCTAGGCTAGCGCAGGCAAGGCAGGCACCTTACCTCCACCAGCGCCACCGCCTGGCCCCCTACTATTTCCATTTTATAGGAGATAAAATAGAAGCTTAGAGAGTTTAAAATAATTTCCCCAAGGTCAAATGTGATTATTAAAAATGGCTTTGAAACTGGGGCCCGGGAGATAGCATGGAGGTAAGGCGTTTACCTTTCATGCAAAAGGTCATCGGTTCGAATCCCGGTGCCCCATATGGTCCTCCGTGCCTGCCAGGAGCAATTTCTGAGCATGGAGCCAGGAGTAACCCCTGAGCACTGCCGGGTGTGACCCCAAAACCAAAAAAAAAAAAAAATGGCATTGAAACTTAAGATTTCTTGGTAGCTTTGCATTTAATACCCAGTCTTTTTTAGCAAGCAGGAGGGGTTGTTACTGAGTCTGCACCCTGTCACTAGTTGCCAGGCTCTATGATGCATTTAAGATTTTCAAGGTAAGTGGTCCCAGCTTAATCACTTTTCCTATGCTTGCACCAGCAGTTTAGCCTTACAGCCTGTGTGCGATACCTCGTATTCTCTCCTCTGTTCTATAATGCCTATTGTGTGAAATTATAAACTTAGACAATCGGGAATAAACACTAGTAACATATTAGTTATTATTAGGGTTTTTTGGGTAGAAACCTATTTTATTTCATATAGCTATATTTTTTCTTTACATCTCATTATTTTGATTTCTGTAAAACCAGGATTCTTAAGAATTTTACCCTTATATGGGAGAAAAAAATCTAAACTATTCGATTAAAATTCTTACACTAACTTAATTTTACACAGCAGGTCGTTGGCTGTGTTTTATTTTGGGACAGTGAACTTTATAAATAGGAAAACAAAAATATACATGTATATGATAGCAGCTTTAAATGTGAATTAGTCTAAGTAGTAGGACTATATTAGTTTTAGTCATGTAAAATGAATGTGCTTTAGACCAGTCATTAGTATTTTTAAGAAATACAATGGCTATTTTTTCTTTTTTCTCCCCTCACATCTTCACCTCTTTCCCTTTTAGCTCCATCCCCTTCAAAATTAGTATCAGCAATTATGTTTTAAAGAAATGGAATTGGCTCTCATGTTTCTGTTGTAGAGATGGCATTGTCAGTTCTTTCCTTAAAGGACAAGTATATTATCTGCTCGGTAACTGGGTGTTGCTGTTCACTTGTGCTGTACTGTGAAGGGGGGGGGGGGGATTAAGGTGTAAATTAGCCGTCTTTTTCTAAGGAAGTTAGGGACCTGATAATGAATTCAAATTTTAGTTTAAGACAACTGAGAAATTATAATGTGCTAAAAAATTTAAATGCATATAAACTAGGGTTCTAGTTTAATGTTTTATTCTTAAGTGACAAAAATGATTCACTGAGCCATATTTTTTTCAGGACTGGTGAAATAGAAGCAGCCAAGGGTTACAGATCTTTTCATTTACAGACTGTAACTTTATTACCCACACTTCTCAAATTATCTTGTGTATTGAATATAGATGTTAGCATTTCTTGGTTGTATTTTAATTTGCTGCATTCAAAAATCTTCCTGCAGAACAATACTGGTTCTACCTTAAAAAAAAGAAAACACCCCTCTGCTTAAAAGAAATGGTACTTCCTGCTTTCATAAACAGTCATGTGCATAGTTTAGCAAGGCCTGATGCCTCTGGAGCTTTTTCCCTTTATAGCACCATTGAATCCCAGTCCTAACAGAAGTACTGCGAATCTTGTGGCCTCATTTTGAACAAAAGGGATTAGAGAAGAAAAATCTCTGGATTTAAGGCTTGAAAGCAAAGGCAGGCAATCTTGGTTGTGAATATTTTCTGATTTTTCCAGAAATCAAGCAGAAGATTGAGCTGCTGATGTCAGTTAACTCTGAGAAGTCGTCCTCTTCAGAAAGGTACAGCTACATCTCTTGCATGAACAATTAATGGTGTAGCATTACTAAGAAAACAGAATATATATATATATATATATATATATATATATTTTTTCCCCCCCTTTTTCTTGTCAGGTTTGCTATTAAACATTTTATACTGCATGCTAGTCATTGCGCTGTATTGAAGATGTTTTGGGGGCAAGCTGTGCTGTTTTTGGAAAGGGTAATTGATTGATTAAAAAAACAGTGAAGTCTAATCAGCTGCAGCATGCACATCATAACACAGCAGACTACTAGTTCATGTGTAACAGCTGTTCAGGGTTTTCAAAATTATTTACCTCGCTAACCAACAGATACTGCTTTCTTTTAGGAAATTCAGTGTTAGATTTTTCTCCGTTTTGAGATTGTTGCTCTTCAAAATTATTTGTAAGATTTAGGTCAGAAATTTTCTTTTGTGGCAGTGATTTAAACCCCCCCCCCTTTATGTGGAAAGGGAGTGCCATTTGTAAATAGCTTAGGAATTGCAAATTAAAAACCCCACATATTAGTCACATTCTGAAAAGGAGATGTGATGCTTCTTCAAGTCTGTGCTAGGAAATGGAACAGTCACTGCATGCAGTAATGGTTCATGCCTGCAGGTAAGGACAAAATGACTCACAAGTATTTTTAAAGCAATGGTTTTATCTGTCAATCAAATAATTGTAATGAAATAGTATCTTAAAAGGACTATTTTAATAAAAAATAGAATCAAGGTAGTTTAGTCAGAAAGACGATATTGTGGCCTTTTTGGATGCATAAATATTTGTGCTCATTTCTGTTTACCCAATTTTACATACTACATAAATGTTTTAAATTGAGATTTTTGGCATGCAGGTGATGATTTTCTGTCTTGGTTACCAATAGTTTATACCTAATGTTGATAGATAATTTGCTTTTAAGGGGCTGTTTTTCCCTTTTTTGATAAGCACTTCAGGATTAGCTTTTTGTTTGTTCATTGGTTTAATGTGTGGGAAATATTAAGGAGAAATTATTTGGTAGTTTGATAGTTAAGGATTGTGATAGGACACAATTGTGATAGGTAAGGAAAATGAGAGGGTGAATCTATCATGGTAAAATAGATTTAATTAAAGTATACTAGTGTAAAAAAGTATACTAGGGTATGAAGGACATGATCTGATGGTAAAATGATGACATTATATCAATTTATTGGTATGATTATGTGGTAGGCTGCTGGCTATAATTTAGGGTATTGCAAATAAGGTAAATGGTTGTTTACTTAACAGTTTGAAAATAGAAAATTTGAGGACTATTTATGTTTTTATTTCTAAATGTAGCCTCTAACTTTTGGTTTGTGGCTGGTCATCTGGATTTAAGCATACAGTTTGTAAGATAAAAAAAAGTCTTCATCCTTGTGTATGTTTTGCCAATAAAATGGTGGTGATGGGAAGGGATTGGGTAGCGTGAATTGTGAACAGTCGGGGTGCCAAGTGTAATGTAAGAGTTTTGTTATTAGGAAGAGCCATTCTTAATGGGAAGACAGCAGTAATTATGTTAGTTCTTTTGAGTAAGCACGAATTTTCTATTGATAAATTGAATGCTGAACAGCTTTGATGATTATTTTGAGAATGAAGTCAGGCATCAGTGTTTTATTTTTTATTATATTTTATTTTTAAGTTAAAATACAGTTGCTAAGAAAAGAGTTTAAAAAATTGTAAAAACTAAGCTTGGTTAAATTTGGTGGAAAGGGAAGATAAGGTGCCTCATGCATTTAAAGTTTCGAAACCAGGCACCGTGCTTACGACAACTTTAAGTACAGTTTAATCGGATCTTCTTTGCTTTGTTTGTTCTGTTGGTGATGTCTCACGTATACTTGACAATGACATGCGATCTTAATGGGCGATAAAAGTAGTCTAAATTGTTTTATTAATGTATATATGCTAAAAATAGAACCTGTTCACCTTTGAAAGAAAGGTATATATACAGTAAGTCGTGAATAGTCCAATTATCTGTCTTTTGAATGTTTTTGGAAAAACTTGAAAAAGAATCTTAAAAAATATTAATGACCTAGTAATACTATATCCTACCCAGGAATCTAATAGCTTGTAGTGTCATGCAGTGTTACCTTCTCATCCTTCAATTCTTTTGTTCACCAGTCATCTCAGATATAAGACTTTAACTTTTTGGAGTTTGAGGCAGGCCTTGAGTTTTAAAAATGTTAAAATCTGAAATGGGGTAATATTGCTGTATATTTAGTAGTATGAATGTTGAAGAAAATCATTAGAAACTAGAATTTTCTTTATGGAAATTTTCTAGAAGAACACTTATAAGTAAAACAGATTTATAAGGTGATGTGATGTTTCTAATGATTTTCATCCCATATTTAACACAATTATAACTTGCTGGGGACTGGGGAGATAGCATGGAGGGTAAGGTGTTTGTCTTGCATGCAGAAGGACGGTGGTTCGAATCCCGGCATCCCATATGGTCCCCTGTGCCTGCCAGGGCCGATTTCTGAGCGTGGAGCCAGGAGTGACCCCTGAGCGCTGCCGGGTGTGACCCTAAAAAAAATAAATAAATAAAACAATTATAAGTTGCTGGTTAACATGGATTGATTTAATTTTACTCAGTTTTGCAAAAATGGTAAAAACAAGAAACCAATTTCTGCTGATTCTTAGGGTCTGTCATTGAAAACAAGGTGGTCTGGGGGCCTGGTGAGGAAATTTATCATCAAAAAATATCTTGAGATTTAAATTTTTCTTTTTGCCTTGAAAAAATAGTTGAGATTCATTATTTGGGAGTGGGGAAACAAGGGACTAAATTCTATTCTGAATATTTGAGTGAATGTTATTTATCATAAACTTTGAATATACACAGTTCATCAACCCCATATTTTATATATATATATATACATATATATAATTTATTTATTGATTTAGCTAGGTTTTTTTGGCCACACCGTTTGACGCTCAGGGGTTACTCCTGGCTAAGCACTCAGAAATTGCCCCTGCCTTGGGGGGAACCTTATGGGACGCCGGGGAATGGAGCCGAGGTCCTTCCTTGGCGAGCGTTTGCAAGGCAGACACATTACCTCTAGCGCCACCTCACCTGCACTTTCATTTTATATTTTAAAAGAGTAATTTGTTTGTGAATGAATGAGAGAAATGGAAAGCCTGTCTAGAGTACAGGTGAGGGTGGGGTGGGGAGGAAGAGGAGATTTGGGGCATCGGTGAAGGGGGGTGTTCTTACATGACTGAAACCCAACTACAATCTTATTTGTAATCAAGGTGTTTAAACAAAGATATTAATAAAAAAATAGTAATTTGTATGATAAATTAGGTTCCCAGGAATTTGTTTGCCCATTGTGTCTAAAACACACTGGAGATTTGGAAATTTATGTGTTAGAGAGGGAACAAGAGTTAGATGGAAGGGGCCCGGGAGATAGCATGGAGGTAAGGCATTTGCCTTTCATGCAAAAGGTCATCGGTTCGAATCCCTGTGCCCCATATGGTCCCCCGTGCCTGCCAGGAGCGACTTCTGAGCAAATAGCCAGGAGTAACCCCTGAGCGTGGCCGGGTGTGGCCCAAAAACCAAAAAAAAAAAAAGAGTTAGATGGAAGAAGAGTAATGCCAATCATAGGGAAAAGTTATTTATTAAAAATTATTTCTCAGTGCGGATATATACTTATTAGTTCTGGTTATTATTATTAGATATTAGCTCCAAGTAATGAAAAAGGGAGAGGAGCTTTCGTGAAAGTGTGGCCGCACAGGGAATGACTATTGGGAATACCCTGACACATCATCCTAGAAAGCATCTAAGTGAAGTGAAGAGGCTGGAAACTACGAAGATTTTTTATCAAACCTTGTCGCTCTTTCTGCATTGAACTCATGTTAACAAAACTGTACAATTCTTAGTAAAGGAGTTAAATTTAGATTGTTCTGAGCAATGACTTCTAATCTGCCTAGGCCAGTCTTTAGGAAGACTGAAGAATTAATTAAGTGGCACCCCCACGCATAGGACTCAGGTTCTGTAGGAATTGAGTTTTTCAATCCCCATACTTCATATGGTTCCCCATACCACTGGTGATCCCTGGGTGTGATCCAAATCCCATGCTCTTCCCCAAAAACCTGAACATTCACCATAAGCATTGCTCATACCTGCTATTGCTAAATGTAAACAGATGTAGTAACTAATAAAGTTCAGTCAGAATTTAAATAACAGTGCCTTTTTAAGTTTGCATGTTCTCAGGAAGCAGATGAATAAAGAGGAGCATGGTGTGAGAGTGGTGCCGCCAAAAATAGGCTCTTAGACTCTGTAGATAAGATATGGTAGACCCTTGATCACTAACACCCTTTCAAGAGTATGTAACTTGTATCTATAATTTGCTTGATAACGTTATTTTAGGAAAGCAAAGAGACAAAGACCGAAATGTTTATGCTGTGGGTCTATATTCTCCAATGTTGTACCGACAGAATTGATGCCAAGTGAGAGATTGTTTATTGTCCCTCCCCCAGTGTAGGAACATTTGAAACTAGAACTAGTGCTATTTTTGCATGACTTTTAAATTTCTCTTCTTATTTTGGAACCTTTTAAGTGAAGAGGAAAAGGGCATATGATAATAACACGTGGTTGCAGAAAGTGGAGAGAAGCTTGGAAGAATAGGGAGAATGAAAAAGGAAATAGAGTGAGGGCAGGACTGCTACAATGCCCTAATTTGTTCTTCCATTGATATGCAAGTGGAATGTTTGCAGTGTGTCTATTAGGAATTGTGTACCTGTAAGTATTGTTTACTTGTCTTTTGATGAATGAAAAAAATATATATATACACACATCTTTTGGTATAGTGTAGTTGCTGAGCTTTATTGGATATTGATAATTATTTGGACTCCCTATTGGTCATTGTATGTTTGTTCTTGATGGAATAGCTGGTACATGATTTTGTTTACCAGCCTGAATTTACATTCTGATTTCTGGTACCCTTTTGGTAGGTTTCTCAGATTATAGCCTGAGCTGCTTAGGTGTGTTGTTTCACTTGCAACACCCTTCAACCATTTTTCTGGGTGCAGATAAATGCCCTCTTTAAGTTACTGAACCATCATGCTCTCCAGTCTCAGACTCTAGACTTTGGTCCTTCCTCATTGGCTGCTTCTATTGCTTCTATACATAACTACCCTCCTATCTTCAGGATGGGAGATTAAATCTGGATTAAGTCACACCTGTTATAAATCCCTACATCTGCATGAGATATACTCACATCTCTGTTGTAGCATTTGTTACAGCAGCTGTGTATGCAGAGGAGTGTATCAATGACATTTGGTTTACGTATTATTAGTTCCAAGTAAAAGAAAGTTTGGGGTGTTTTATCACAAAGTATTTTTAGAGTGGGTGTTGCTTTTGCATTCTAGGCTATGGTCAGGAAACCTGAAAACTCTTCTAGCAATTTGGCCTGCCAGACCTCTGGTACCAGAGATTAACTGGATCAGCCTGGTGATGTTTGGGCCCATGTTGTGCCAGGGAGCAAACTGAGTTGGCCAGTGCAAGTTATGTTTCTTAATCCCTGTGGTGTCTCTCTGATTCCCATAAAGTATTAACACTTTTTTCTACATTGCAAACTATATGAGAGGTTCTTTGGGTGTGAGTGTCTCATTGTATGATATTGGCCTAGATTTAAATATTTTGCTACTTATGCCCACTATATGCAATCATATTTGTTCAATTAAAGACGTAAGCTAAAGGGGGCCGGGCGGTGGTGCTGGAGGTAAGGTGCCTGCGCTAACCTAGGACGGACCG
>PVKC010023974.1:0-17067 GCA_004027635.1 Crocidura indochinensis | reverse complement strand
CCCCCCGACACCCACCTGGTCTGGCCCCCTGGGCTGCCACCCCAGAAGGCCTGGAGGCGGGGGGGGGCCGAAGAGGGGACAGCTAGGAGCCTATCAAGCCCCCCAGCACACCCAAGTTAGAGAGCAGGCCCTCCGCATGGGTACACCCAGCCTGCAACTCAAGACAGGATAGAGAGAGAGCCAGAAGACAGGATCCGCCCGGCCCACACCCTACGCCCTTACAACCCAGAGCTGGGGGAAGGGAAGGGAAAACTTGGGACCCCATCTAGGAGGGGACACCCCCCCGACACCCACCTGGTCTGGCCCCCTGGGCTGCCACCCCAGAAGGCCTGGAGGCCGGGGGCCGAAGAGGGGACAGCTAGGAGCCTATCAAGGCCCCCATTGCACCCAAATTAGAGAGCAGGCCCTCTGCATGGGTAGACCCAGCCTGAAACTCAAGACAGGATAGAGAGAAAGCCAGAAGACAGGATCTGCCCAGCCCACACCCTACGCCCTTACCACCCCAGAGCTGGGGGAAGGGAAGGGAAAACTTGGGACCCCATCTAGGAGGGGACACCCCCCCGACACCCACCTGGCCTGGCCCCCTGGGCTGCCACCCCAGAAGGCCTGGAGGCTGGGGGCCGAAGAGGGGACAGCTAGGAGCCTATCAAGGCCCCCAGCACACCCAAGTTAGAGAGCAAGCCCTCCGCATGGGTAGACCGTGTTATTCATTTTTTAATTATTCTTAGTGGTAACGTTATTTTTTATACACTTAATTTAAGCACTGTGATTACAAAATTGCTCATGGTGAGTTTCAGTCATAGAATGTCTCTTTATCAGTGCACATTTCCTGCCATGATTGTACCCATCCTCCCATCTAATCCCCCCCACTTGTTTCTGCATTTTACTTCTCTCTCTCCTCTTTTGCCACTTTGGTTTGCATTATTGCTTTTGAAGGGTGTCATGCATATCGCTCTATACCCTTTCAGCACCCAGTTCTTGTTCACAGTGATCAGTTCAAACTATCATTGTCACAGTGGACCATTTACTACCCTAACTATGTTCACCACTCTTTGTGGCAAGCTTCCTACCATGGACTGGTCCTACTGATCTTCATCTCTCTTGTCTCTGGATATTATTACCATACTATTGTTTATTTCTCTTTCTTTTTCATTTTGATTTGGGCCACATCTAGTGGCACTCAGCGGTTATTCCTGGCTCTGTGCTTAGAAATCGTTCCTGGATTGGGAAAAATTATTAAATAATAATTAATATTAAATAAATAATTGAAGTGGCAATACTTCCCAAAGCATTGTACAGATTTAATGTAATCTCTATAAATAAGCCCAGGAAATTCTTCAAAGAAGTGGATCAAACAATCCTGAAATTCATTTGGAACAATAAATATTCACGAATAGCTAAAGGAATTATTGGGGGAAAGAAGATAGGAGGCATCACTTTATCCTACCTTAAATTTTACTATAAAGCAGTAGTCATTAAAAAGCCTGGTATCAATAATGACAGACCTTCATATCAGTGGCATAGACTTGAATTATTATTATTTTTTTTTTGGTTTTTGGGTCACATCCGGCAGTGCTCAGGGGTTACTCCTGGCTCCATGCTCAGAAATTGCTCCTGGCAGGCACGGGGGACCATATGGGGCACTGGGATTCGAACCGATGACATTTTGCATGAAAGGCAAACGCCTTACCTCCATGCTATCTCCCAGGCCCCAGACTTGAATATTTTGATACTACCTATTTATATGATCAATATATTCACCTTTGATAACGGGGAAAGATATACAGAGTGGAGTAAGGAAAGCTTCTTCAACAAGTGATGTTGGGAAAATTAGTCAACTATATGCAAAAAAGTGAACTCTGATCTTCTTTAAAATATGCATGAAGATCAAATTATAAATGGACTAAAGATCTTGATATCATATCAGCAACCATAAAGCACAGAGAAAAAAACATAGACAGAACACACCATCATATTGAAATTAAAGGCATCTTCAAAGATGAAACACCACTGTCAAAGCAAATGGAAATAAATAAAGCAAATAGGACTATGTTAAACTGAGATACTTCTGCACTTCAAAGGAAAAAATGATGATGAGGAGGACACAAAGACTAATCACAGCATGGGAGAAATTATTCACCTAATAATCTTTAGCTAAAGAGTTAATATCTAAGATATACAAGACACTTAGGAATAAAATCTAACCTCATTCAAAAATAAAAAGAACAAATGAACAGAAATTTCCTCAAAGAAATGTGAATGCCCAAAAGCACATGAAAGAAAATGCTCCACATCACTAATCATCAGGCAGATGAAAATTAGAACAGAAATGAGATATCATCTCTCACGACAGAAACTGGCACACATCACAAAGAACAAGAACAGCCAGTGTTGGTATGGATGTGGGGAAAATGGAACTCCCATTCACTGCTGGTGAGAATGGCATCTACTTCAGCCTTTCTGAAAAACAATATGAATATTTATTAAAAACTGGAAATTGAGCTTCCATATGATCCAGCAATAGCATTCCTGGGGATATACCCTAGGAACCCAAAATCACTATGCAGTAAGGTTATTCTGATGGAAGCTTTTATAGCAGCATGAAAGAGGTCTAAGCCTTTTGCTAGGCTGCTATTTTGAGAAATTAATTCTTCAAAAGACACATTGATGTCTTTTGAAGAATTTATAGAAGAAATTCTGCCTAGCTTAAGAGCTAAGAAAAGTACTTCTAATAAACTAGCACATTTAAAAAGTGAAATAGACAAAGTACTTAATTATTATATTTTTTATTTCCATTTCTATTCTATTTTTAAAAATCAAGTATTGTAATTTTTCTGGATAATAGATGGCCTTTATCATTTATTTATCATATTTTTTCACCTTTTAGGATTCTTTTTAAATATAAGATATATAAATGAAGGAATGAAAGTTTTTTGTTTTTGTTTTGGAACTAAACCTGCAATGCTCAGGGTTTGCTCCTGGCTTTGTGTTCAGATATCATTTCTTGCAGTACAAAGGGAACCAACCATACTAGATGCTGGATTGAAGGTAGGTGAGCTGCATGCAAGGCAAATATCCTAATTGCTGTACTATTTCTTCAGCCTCCAAATTATAAAATTTTTCATTAAGAATCTGTGGAAGGGGCCGCCGCGGTGGCGCTGGAGGTTAATGTGTCTGCCTTGCCAGCGCTAGCCTAGGACGGACTGCGGTTCCATCCCCTGGCGTCCCATATGGTCCCCCAAGCCAGGAGCGACTTCTGAGCGCATAGCCAGGAGTAACCCCTGAGCGTCACTGGGTGTGGCCCCAAAACTAAAAAAAAAAAAAAAGAAAAGAAAAAAAAAAGAAAAAAAAACCTGTGGAAGTCAGTACAAATAGATTTTATGAGGACTTTTCCCCTACAGGTTAGTTTAAGTGACAGAATTGATGTTTACATAATCATGTAATCTATTATCCAAAGGAGGGTAATATCAGTCAAATTATTTGATAAATGTCCAACATTACTTCCTAAGTGCAAACTATTCATCCATGGGAATATATAATAAACCAGGTTTTAAAAGTAATAAATTACTTCTTAGATACTAAAGAGATCATGGTATTTAAAAAAAACTTGGAAAATGATATTTAAATATCAGGCATGAAGAATTAACTGGCAGAAGGGATGTTTACACTCTTTCTAGTACTTTACTATAGAGACTTTTTGACAGCCAGATTGTGGTAGTTCAAACACAGTAAACTGTAATACAAACAGAATGAGAACAAGGTATTGTTTAATTCTGTTCATTTGTCTAAGGAGTAAAGTCCTGTGCATAATAGCTTTCAAAGCATGCTAATTTCAAAATTGTATTCAAGAAGTCTGTATATGTTGTTAAGTGTAAAATAGAGAATATGCCAGCAGTAATTTCCCTCATGTCTTCCTGAGTTTCTCTTTGTCTTCAATCCCTTGACTCACTGTGTCATTTTCTTTCTTTCTTTTTTGGTTTGTGGGCCACACCCGGTGAAACTCAGGGGTTACTCCTGAGAAATAACTCCTGGCTCAGGGGACCATAAGGGATTCTGGGATGGAACCCAGTTCTGTCCTGAATAGCCATGTGCAAGGCAAATGCCCTACTTACCGCTGTGCTATCACTCCAGTCCCATATTGCTTATTCTGATAAGTAGTGGTCAGATATTTACTAGAAACTGTATGACATGGGCACCACTCAGTCAGAACAGTTGATTAATCTGAATATTGGCTCTCATTATGACCTTCTTTTAATGACTCCTCAAGCTATGAATCCAAAACACAATTCTACTGCTTTAATTTGTTGCCTATTAGATCACATTGTTATGGAACAGACTACATTTTCCCTTTGTCTTGAATATTTCCTGTTTTAATATTTTCTGTTGTAAGATGCTTAAAACAAAAACTGCCATAAGTGAAAGAATTTCTTAGTACAATTTATTTCCTTTCAAGTTATAAAAGAATTGAGAAAGAAAACATTTTATCTTATCACACTCTGCATTTTTCTTGAAGGAAGTCTGCGGGGGTTATGAAACAGTTGGTGACTTTTGAGGGAGAGGAATGGATGCAAGATGATAACTCAAAATTGTCCATTATCATTTAAATGGAAACAAAGTATATGCTTGTATTGATGAAAAGAATGTGTCTTAGTAAAAATAAATACCCCCTCCTGTTGTAGAAAAACTATTTTCCATTTAGTGAGATAAATTGCTTGAGGAAATTTAAAATATTGAAAGGAAGAAAGATAAATTGAATTACATTGTATGTGGTGGTGGGACTGGTTAGGTGGTGGAAGAAGAGTGGAAACTGGTACTTTGCTTAGGCTTGGGATTTTACTACTAGAAAGACAATTAGATTCAACTAATAGGCAGTTCTGTCCTTTCCTTTTTGCATAAGCAAAGAAAAGGTCAGAAAAATTAAGTGACTTGTTTAAAAATGATAACATTTCTTCCTAACTGAAAGAAATTTAAAAACCTAGTTTTTTAATCCATGAACATTTTTAGATTGATTTTTAGTTTCAAAGTAACCATGAAACCCTATAGATCACAATGCTGTACATCGTGGTGCCTAAAATAAGGACAAAATCATATAAAAACCACATTTGATATTTTTTTATTTCTTTTTTTTTTGTTTTGGTTTTTGGTTTTTGGGTCACACCCAGCAGTGCTCAGGGGTTACTCCTGGCTCCATGCTCAGAAATCGCTCCTGGCAGGCACAGGGGACCATATGGGGCATCGGGATTCGAACTGATGACCTTTTGCATGAAAGGCAAACGCCTTACCTCCATGCTATCTTCCGGACCCCCACATTTGATATTTATAGATAAAGTTTTCATATTAAAAATAAAATTAAGAAATCACATTTTATTATCAGCTTTTATAACTTTGGGATTGTTGCATTTTTCCTGAGGAAGTCTGCTGATCCCACTCTTACACAAATTCACTCTGTGAAATCTGTCTCCTTCAAAATTGAGAAACTGTACCCCTCAACCCAACCCCTCTACCAGCTGATAACTAAGTAATCTTCTAAATCATGGCCAGGGTTTTAGGAGTGGTTTTTTCTCTACTTTCTTCATTTTTCTCAATAATTGCTATACTTAAAAAAAAATGTGTCAGAACACATTGGCCATGGGGAAAAAAATCCCAGTACATGTTAGCTTTGGGGTCCTGGTACTCAGGACAATGCAATTGGTAAGAGACTAGAGATTCAACTGTGGAGGGAGATGTGCCATCCTGGGGAAGTACTTGTATGCTACTAATTACAATAATTACATGTCAACATTTATGATCCTGATGCAGATATCTTTACATGCGCTTATCCTTTTTTAAAGTTTGTTGGGTGTTTCTGGGACACTCCTAATTCAAAGCATCTTCTACCTCGACTCAAGTTCAGTTTCTTACATTCTTCTGTTGATGATTTCATCTAGGATTCTTGAGGCGTCTTCTTCTTACTCTATCCTTTACCAGACCACCCTCTGTCTTACTCTAAGTTCCTGGGTTGATGGACACATTTAGGTATCAAATTTCTGTGACATGTGACTCAAAAGTGGCTGTAGGGATTGATCCAGTTTTCTTTTTTTTATTTTCTTCCATAAAATGTGTAAATGAATGTGTGCGGGTATGAGCATGTACAAATGTATGTGTATGTGTGTGTGTGTGTGAGAGAGAGAGAGACAGGCAGACAGACAGACAGAGATGGAGATAGAAATCAGTGATACTGTATTTTGTCAAGACCAGAATCTTAGACTCCCCTGAACTCCATTTAACTTATTTCCTAAAGTCATACACTTTTAGGGATAAGATTTATTCCTCAGAGTCAAAGGGTAAGCATATACAATCCTAGTATCTCTGATTTTATTAATTTCTTTATTATAAAGACATCATTACTAATGCACTTTTGCTCTCCCTTTATTTTGTAAAATTAAAAACAACTCATAATGTCTATATATATAAATCAATAAAATGAGAACATCCCTGTAAACTGTGACGAATGGGGCTGGAGAGATAATACAGGGTCTAAGACTCTTGCCTTGCATGCAACTGAACTTAGCTCAATCTCTGATTGATGCAACACGAGCATGGTTAAGGATCAGGAATACAGGTTACCCCAAGTACTACTGGTGTTCCCCAACCCAATAAAGGCCCTCCAAACAAAAATACAATAAGAAGAATAAACTATATCAAGAAAAATCTTGAAAGCTAAACCATAAACTAACTATTTATCTTATACAGTCCAAGTTCCATTTATCACTAGAGAGTTTCTGCTCATTCTAAGTACCTGCATTTTAAGGAATATCTTGTGTTTTTTTTGTTGTTGTTGTTGTTTTGGTTTTTTTTGTTTGTTTTTGGGCCACACCCGGTGACACTCAGAGGTTACTCCTAGCTATTCACTCAGAAGTCGCTCCTGGCAGGCCTGGGGGACCATATGGGGAACCGGGGGATCGAACCGTGGTCCGTCCTAGGTTAGCGCAGGCAAGGCAGGCACCTTACCTACAGCGCCACCACCCGGCCCCTGTTGTTGTTGTTATTGTTTGTTTAATGACCATACCTGGTGGCACACAGGGCTTATTTCTGACTCTGAATTCAAGAGATCACTCCTGGTGGTTCTCAAGTGAACATATGTGGTAATAGGTATCAAACCCGGTCAGTTGCATGTAAGGCAAGCATCCTATCCACAATACTATCAGTTGGATTTTAGTATCTACATTTTTGGAAGGCTGGTATCCCAAAGTTCATGATGTTTGAGAATGGGGAGAGGGAGGTCAGAATTCCATCTATTAAAAAGAAATTTAGAGTCAATAGAACATGAAGAATAGTTCAACAGAGGGGAAGGCCAGGACCACAGGGCCATTCAATTCTCTAGAACCCCATATGTTTCTCTGCTAAGGACAAAAGGATCCTAAGCTGCCAGAAACTAGGTTTGATGATTTTACTATGAACACCAGAGCTCTAATGAATTCAGTATGGCAGGGAGAGGCACCAAGACCCACTGCATTGCTTGAGCCTCAGCTCCCAGAATCTTGTCCTGTAGCTTGTCACATTAGAAGGGAAATGCCAGAGTGTGGAAAGTTGAATTACTTGTTGCTATTATTGGAAATCCAGGTAAAATATTTCATAGTAAAGTCACTAACAGCATCAAATAGTGAGTGCAGTTCTGTTCTAGGATCTGGAGTAGTTTTCAGTACTAAAGCTCAGATAGAAAACAGGTTTGGTCCCAGAAGGAAAAGGAAGAATGATAGATTTCACACCCAGGCTGAATCTTCACCCAGGTAGCAAGGCAAACACCACCCTACCTGCTATGCTATTGCTCCGACTCACCGCTCTGTACTTCTGAAGCCCCAACAGCTACAGCCATGCCTAGAGTCTCAGCCATGTCAGCTCATTGTCACAACTCCAGAGATACTGAAATTTCTGGAGCTTACAGTTGTATATATGGCCCCATGACACCTCCAAATTTTTCAATGCTACAGTAACCCAGTTGAAATGCACAAATTAGATGTCAAAACAGAGGTCCGACTTTGACAGCTGAGACTGAGCAGAAATTCTGGAACCATAATTAAGACTCTGTCCTAGGAATTGGCCTAGGATCTGAGAAAAACCAAGACCACTTATTACGGAAGACTGATTACAATAACAATAATGGAACATATTAGAACCATGAAAATAACATAATAAAACCATAAAGAAAGACTCTATCCTAGACTTTGTCCTATGATCTGTGCAAATATCAAGATCTCTAGCTATAGAGGCCTGATTTTATCATCCACAACTGAGCAGAAAGTTTCTTGGTACCATATAAAGACCTTGGAGTGTGGTAATGAGCATGTATGGAGCCAGTGGTAGTTCCTATGACAGTATGTTTTAAGGACAAAGAAACCCTGAATCTCTAAGGTCAAGAGAATTCCCTTTCTTTCCCCAATACTTACTGTGCTTATGAAAAAAAGATAAAGAAGGGGCTAGCACAAAACTTTGCCACACCAACACTCCTTTTTTTCTTTTTTCTTTTTCTCTTTTTCCCTCTTTTTCTTTTTTCTTTCATTTTCTTTCTTGTGGTTATTATATTGTGATTTGGGTTTTTTTTGTTGCTGGGTGCTTTTTATTCTTTATTTTTTGATAGTTATTCTTTCTTTTTACTGTTGTTTGTTGTTTTTTTATGTTATTTTTTTTTTTTGTCTTCTCCGAGCAGAACCACACAACTTGAATCATCTTGTTCTGTCTCATGAATTGAGGGGAAAAATATAAACGAAGAGTACCAGGACCAAACAGCCATAAGAACATTTAGTGGAATTAAAAAATGATCAGACTTAAACACCAAACCCAAAGGAGGGAGATATGGGATGCATGCTGGGAAGGGGGGTGGAGGGAGGACAGCCCTGGTGGTAGAAATGGCCCTGATAATTGACATTATGTACCTCAAATATTACTGTGAAAGACTTGTTATTCCCTTTTGGCCACAATAAAATTATTTTAAAAATACGGTATTTCTAAGATCAGCAAAGGAAACCAATAACACAAAATGATCAACTAACAACAAACAGCTTAGTAAACCTTCAGACAATGCTTCAATGATTCCAGTGTGAGATACAATAATTCACAAGTTTTATTTTACTGATTTTTTTTATAATTCTGTTACCAGTTAGTTGTAACAAGCAACATAAAGTAAATTACTTTGTACTTGCTAAAAGAGCAGACTTGGGAGTAGGTGGGAAGCTGGCGACAATGTTGAAAGGGAGGGAATGTTTGTTACACTGATGGTGCTGTAATAAAGAATGCCAGAAACAACTGTATTATTAGCAACGATATAAACTGCAATGTTTTACAAAAGTAATTTTGTGTGTGTGTGTGTGTGTGTGTGTGTGTGTGTGTCTTTGTGGTTTTTGGGCCATTCTGGTGGCTCTCAGAGCTTACTCCTGGCTCTGCACTCATAAATCACTCATGGCAGGCTTGGGGGACCATATAGAATGTTGGGGATTAAACCCAGATCAGCCACGTGCAGGGCAAACACCCACTGTGCTATCACTCTGATTTCCAAAAGTAATAAAATTTAAAGGAAAAATAGGAGAATTTAGAAGGTCATGAATTCATTTATTTATTTTTGGGCTTCCCAAGTTGCTTTCAATAGGCCTGAGGGTATCTTCTGGCTATTCTTGGCTAATTGGACTAATAGTTTAATGTGACTGAGATTTTCCACAGGAAAGTTGGGCGCTGACATGAGCATCAACTAACCTGTACTCCATAGAAATTGAATGATATACTCAAGGTCAGCGAATGCACTGATAGCAGCACTGTTGTATTCGTACTATATTGAAAACTCAGAACCAAAATAGTTTCTCCTTCATTACCCCAAGTTCTTTTCCCATCACATAGAAACTTCTACACACAGAGCATACTCAAATAATTTTCTAAAATGTCATTAAAATTGAGAAGATACTTAAAAGGACATATGAGAAGCCACATCCAACAAGTACAGAAATAAATTAGAGATGAGAAAATATTAAAATATCCAACCTGCGTGGGTATCTGCATAATATTTAAAATGATCTCATCCATTTAGTTCTAGTGTTTGATGTCCTAATCTGAAATGTGAAAAATGTTCTCATGGAGAGCCAGGTGAACTGATGAAGGGTATTTTAATATACAGTGAAATATAAATTAAAAAGCTCTCTAAAGCTATTAGTAAAAGTACTGAAATACATTAGCAGGTGCATGGGTTCAACTTTGGATAAATGTTCTTTGAAATAGGATTCATCACTAAAATTAATCTGAGAGGCGTCAAATCTGTGCTGGGTTAAAGAGGTGACAAATGGGAAGATTTCATTGAGGTTCCAACTTGTAAAAGTCTCAGAATTAATAATCCTCTGTGATGAAATACCTGAGCACATGAGAGTTTAAGAAACTCACATCTTCTGGGAAAATATGGCAATGAAACCTGAAATATTGCTGTTGAAAGGAAAGGCCTGGACATTCAGTTGGATGGGTTTTGTTATATAAATAACATCAAGAAAAGCATGGGTAACCATGAAGATAGGTTTCTGCAATGTTCATGTTAGCAGGCCTTTTGTATTTTCAATTAACTGATCAAAATCCTCACTAATCATCAGGGAGATGCAAATCCAAACAACAATGAGGTACCTACCATCTCACATCACAGACACTGGCACACATCACAAAGAACAAAAACAATCAGTGCTGGTGGGGGATGTGGGAGGAAGGAACTCTCATTCACTGCTGGTGAGAATGTCATCTAATCAAGCATTTTTGGAAATCAATATGGAGATTCCTCAAAAACTGAAAATTGAGTTTCCTTATGTACTACTACTAGTGATACTCTAGGAGCACAAAAACACATTACAAAAATGCCTCTGAATGCATATGTTCATTGTAGCTCTATTTCAAATAGCCAGAATCTAGAAACAACCCAGATGCCCAACAAACTAGTGGCTAAAGATAATGTGGTACATGTATGTACACAATGGAATAATGCAGCCATCAGGAAAAATGAAGTCATGAAATTTTCCTGTACATGTATGGACATGAAAACTATTATGCTGAGTTAAATGAGTCAGAGGGAGAGAGATAGGAACGAAAGCCTCAATTATCTGTGGTATTTAAGAAATATAAAAGATAGTATGGTAATAATATCCAGACAAAATAGAATAGAGGCTTAAAAGGACCAGCTTACTATATAAAGCTTACCACTCAGATTAGTTAGTGCAGCTAGAGAAATAACCATACCAACAACTGTCATGACAATGGTAGTAAGTGACAGAAATAGAATACCTGGCTTGACAGCCTATCCAGGACCAAAGGTGGTTGGTTCGAATCCCGGTGTCCCATATGTTCCCCCAAGCCTGCCAGGAGCTATTTCTGAGCAGACAGTCAGGAGTAGCCCCTGAGCACCTCCAGGTGTGGCCCCAAAACCAAAACCAAACCAAAAAAAAAAAACCCAAGAATTTCTGGCTTGAAGACATGGATGAAGTGGGGGAGGAATGATATGGGGGCATTGATGCGAAGAAGATTTCAATGGTAAAAGAAGGGTATACTTTTCTATGACTGAAATCCAACTACAAATGTTTTTATAACCATGGTGCTAAAGATATTAAACAATAATAAAGATAGCAGTAAGTATATTTATTCCTTCCAATATCTTTATGGGAACTTTTAAAGAGATGATGCACTCTGAAATATTTCTTATTCATTTATTGATTTATTTTTGGGCCACACCCGGTGACGCTCAGAAGCTACTCCTGACTGTGCACTCCGAAATCGCTCCTGACTTGTGGGAAAATATGGGTCACCGGGGGATTGAAGCTGAGGTCTGTTATAGGTTAGTGCGTGCAAGGCCCTACTGCTTGCTGCCTCACTCCGGTCCTTTATTTTATTTTTAAAAAGTATTTAAAGCATTGCAATTTACAAAGATATTCATAATTGAATTTTAGACATGTGATGTTTCAGCACCAATTCCACCAACGGTGTCATTTCTTTATCAGTGTTCCCAGAGTGCATCCTATACACCCCCATTTCCACTCCAAACATGCAACCTGCCTTCATAACAGGCACCTTTTATGTTTGTTTGTTAAAATTTGAGTTTTATGATTTTCAGTTTTATTGACTTTATGGTTTGAATATTTAGTTCTATCCTTCCTTAACACCACTGAAGTACCCGATTCCCTTAACCCTTGTCCTGTTATTTCATATCCATCTTTCTCCTCCTACACTTTATTTCTTTCTTCTCCTCAATATACACAGTGGACATGAATGTTAAAAACAAGCCCTTCATTTAAACGATTACATTCCACTGTGCAGTATTTTTAATATCATATATAAAAGATACCACCCTGTATTTATCCTTCTACCTCTGGCTTACTTTTTTTAAACTTATCTTCCAGTTCCATCCAGGTTATAGCAAATTACATGATTGCATCATTAATTACTGCTATGCTATGCTATTCTATATTCATTGTATATATGGAGCACAATTTTGTGATTCACTGATCTGTTTTTGGATATCTAGGTTAATTCAAAGTCTTAGAGATACAATGAATGGTGATGTGCATATATCCTTTTGAATGAAAGTTTTTCTGTCCTGGAGATAGATACCTACAAGTGAAATTGTTGGGTTATATGGAAGCTTGATTCTGAATTTTCTGACAACCCTCCATACTGTTTTCGATAGGGGCTTAACCAGACAGCATTGTCTCCAGCAGTGAACAAGAGTTTCTATTTTACCATATCCCCTACATCACAGATTGTTCTCCGTATTCAGATATGTTCTCACGCTTCTCACCGGTGTAAGATGATATCTCATTGCCATCTTTATTTGGATTGTTTTAAGGATAAGTGGTAATGAGCATTTTATATGCTCATTTTATGTATTTTTATAAAATATCAGTATTCCTTCATCAATGGTTTGTTACGAATTGGCATTCAGACAGACTCAAATAATGAAAATGAGCATAAAGAGAAGGTGGAAGAGCATTAGACTTCAACTGTCAAATCTCCCTTTCCTGCCAAGTAACTAGAAAAACATGTTTTTTACTTTTGTCCGAAGGATGTGAATCTGAAGCAGTTCAAAGGCGGATTTCTGTGTTCCAGATGATCAATTCAGGCTTACCTACAGTGGGATTTGTGTGTCTGTGTCTCCGTGCCGTCGTCTCAGAGGTCAGGCAGACAGTCATCTAGCACGCTGCTTGATTACACATGGGAACAGTGGGAGGGGATCCAAGCAACCCGGGCTTGCTATAACTTGAAGTGAGAAAAAAAATGCTGTGACTGAGGTTTGAGTCTCCTACTCACTCTATCTTTATAATTTCACAAGGCAAGTGATTTGCAACAGGTGGCAGCTAGAGGGTGGCAGCCCAAAGACTGACTTATGCTCCATTCAACTATGGAGTGGGAAATTCTGAGTCCTGTGGGAGGAATCAGCAGTTCCAAATATTCAAAGAAGTATTCAACTCACATCCTGTTAGTGCCAGTGTTTGTAGGAATCTGTAGGAGACTTTAGAAATTATTCGGGCTGCTGTGCTAGAGTTCATTCTAGAGTCAGATAATATCTCAACTCTTAGCTTCACCCCCTCTGTCCAAATATACTTCTAAGCATGGTTGAAGGAAATAAAAGAGTGATGGGTAATGAGGGAAGAATAACAAAGAAATTTAGGAGCTGGAGAGATAGTATAGTGGTTAAGATGCTTGCCTTGCAATAAGCTGACTCAGGTTTGATCCTCAGCACCTCATATGGCCCTCTGAATATTTTTAGGGGTGATCCCTGGGCACAGAGAGTAATCCCTAAGCACTGCTAGGTATGGCTGAATCCTCCCCCAAAGATAAAGGTTCAAAGTAAGTTTCTTTTTTGTTTTTGGGTCATACCCGGCAGTGCTCAGGGGTTACTCCTGGCTCTATGCTCAGAAATTGCTCCTGGCAGGCACGGGGGACCATATGGGGCACCGGGATTCGAACCGATGACCTTTTGCATGAAAGGCAAATGCCTTACCTCCATGCTATCTCCCGGGCCCCTCAAAGTAAGTTTCTATGTCTATTCCACTTTCTATCCTCATATTTCCCACATCTTTTTTTGTTTTTGATTTTGTTTTTGGGCCACACCCAGTGATGCACAGTAATTACTCCTAGCTATGAGCTCAGAAGTTGCTCCTGGCTTGGGGGACCATATGGGATGGCAGAGAATCGGACCACGGTCGGTCCTAGGTTAGCGCGAGCAAGAAAAATGCCCTACTGCTTGTCCACCGCTCCAGCACTTCCTCACATGTTTTATCACTTAAGTTCTTGATCTACCAAATGGTATCAGATCTACCATATTTCCAAAATAAAATTCTTGATTTCCTTCCATTGAACCTGTTACTGTACTTCCCTTGCCCCCATGCCTGTGATGAAACCATTTTCTTGGTGACTCATCTGTTACTGACTAGGTGTTAGATTTTTTAATTCCAGTTTGGATTCAGGAATCTAATGAATCCTTTATTTTTGCTTATTCTCATCTTTTCTTGGGCATTGCACCTGCAAAATGCCTTCTACCATTCTCTACTGGGATTACTGAGTCAGTCAAATGTAGGTACGGAATATTTTCTATAGTATCTGAGAGTTGAGTTGCCATTTGGCTACAGATGCTTTTTTCTATTTTGGAGAACATTTCTCTTTCTGGGCCTATAGTGAACTTCCTTGTATTGCTTAAGTATATGTATCATGATATCTGGCCCATCCTGCTAGGACTTGAAGTTTTTTTGCTGCTAGTAGCTAGAATAGTCCTATGAAGCCTTTCCTATGAAGAAAAGAAGCAATTTATCTGAAAAAATTTTTGACTGTTCCCAGATTTAAGAAAAGTATAATTCATGCCAAAATAACATAAACCCAGCAATAATATTAGCTTATAGTTAAAGCAGAAATGCTATGGTACATGCCTAGGTAAAGTTGTTTCATAGGCAGGAGGTTGGTAGGGCCACTCTTTCTGCTTGAGATTGTATTTGCTTCTAGAATAGCTGATGCGAAAACACTAAATGCCATTTCTCCCTCATTTTATTCTTTTTGTTACAGAAAAATAGTTCATGAATTTCTTTTAATCATTTCAGGGAAAAGAAGTACTAATATAATATTTTTGTGAAAGTAAAGTAGTATAACAGATTTATAGAAAGTGAGGGATATCTATATCTTGATGAAAAGACACATGGTCTGGGAACATTATCATATATAACAGATACTGAAGACAGCATCTCTTTCTCTTTCTGTGAGTCCAGATTTGTTCTGACCATATTTTAATAAGATATTTATTTAAGCACCATGATTACAAACATGATTGTAGTTGGGTTTCAGTCATAAAAAGAACACCTCCCTTCAACAGTGGATTCCCATCATCAATGTCCCTCATCCCTCCTCTTTCCACACCTCACCTGTATTCAGGACAGACATTCTACTTCTCTCATTGACATTTTCAAGACAGTTGTCAGTGTAGTTATTTCTCTAATTACACTCACAACTCTTTGTGGTGAGCTTCGTATCGTGAACTGATCTTTCCAAACCTCGTCTTTATTGTCTCTCGGCATTATTACAATAATGTCTTTTGCTTTTCTTAAAACCCAAAGATGAGTGAGACTACTCTGTGTCTAATTCTCTCCCTCTGACTTATTTCACTCAGTGCAATAGTTTTCATGACCATCCATGTATAGGAAAATTTCATAACTTCATCTCTCCTGATGGCTGCATAATATTTCATTGTGTATATGTCTTGAGCTGGTCCTTCCGGCCCTCATTTCTGGAAATTATTTCAATGTCTAATTTTTCTTAAAACCCATAGATGAGTAAGACTATTCTGTGTCTCTCCCCCTTTGACTTATTTCACTCAGCATAATAGATTCCATGTACATCCATGTATAGGAAAATTTCATGACTTCATCTTTCCTGATGGCTGCATATTGTGTTTATGTACAACAGTTTCTTTAGCCTGTTTTATCTGTTTAAGGCATCTGGGTTGTTTACATATTCTGGATATTGTAACTAGCACCGTAATGAATATAGGTGTGAGGAAGGGATTTTGTATTGTATCTTTGTGTTCCAAGGGAATATCCCTAGGAGTGGTATAGCTGGATCATATGGAATCCCACTCAATGTTCAGTTTTTTGAGGAATCTCCATATTGTTCTCTATAAAGGCCAGACTACACAGTATTCGCACCAGCAGTTAATAAGAATTCCTTTCTCTCCACAACCCCACCAGCACTGATTTTTTTGTTCTTTATGATGTATGCCATTCTCTGTGGTGTGAGATCTAACCATATTCTTGTGTCTTGAGTCTTGCTTGGCAATGCAGAGCCCTTAGAAGATATTGTGCACCAAAGTCTGTGGTAATTGTTATTAGTACTATTATCTTTGAATTTTCAATATAATCCTCACCTAAGACAATGTTGTGATTGCAAAATTTATTTTTGCTTCACCTACTGCTAACTCTGTTGAAATAAGTTTCACCAAGAATTTTGCAGTTTGTCCTTTTATTATTCACAGATTGCTTCTTTCCTGAGTTCTCCCTGCTATCCTATTTGCTTATTTATTTTGGCTATTTCCCAAGTGTTTAGTAAGTTTGGAGGTCCCCAGTGATTTCTGAGGGCCTCCAGGGCTGTACCCAATGGTGTTCAGGGACCATATCATTCTGGGAATGGAACCTGAAATGCTTACATACCATATGCTCTCTAATTGCTGTACTTTTTCCTCCATTCTACCATTCCCAATTTAAAATTATCTACTGTTATTGCTAACATGAGGAATTGTTGTTTTTGCTTGTGCCTTCCAAATTATAAACTTCAGGAGAGCAAGTATCTCATTCTTAATCTCTTTCTCAACTCCAGCATTTGAATAGAATGTGATCCAGAGTAAAAAGTTATTATAGTATTTTTTGAATAAGGGAATGAACAACTTCTAATCATAGCAAACCTTCAATTCTTTTTATGGGAGTGTGGGATGTTTGGGCCACACCTGGTCTTATTCGAGGTTCTATAACCAGGCGCTACTCCTACTAGACTTGGGGAACCATATGGACTATTGAGGTTTGACCTGTATTTGGGATTGGC
>PVKC010023973.1:0-17061 GCA_004027635.1 Crocidura indochinensis | reverse complement strand
TATTCATTGGCTAAATGATGTAAGCAGCCACACTCTGGTTCCACCCTTTCTGGGTATGCCGATTTCCCTACAAGGGAGTGGAGTCCTCCATGGATGAGGCCTCACACAGGATCAAATCTTAGGCCCAAGCTCGCCAGAGAGAAGACAGTTCAGAGAGAAATGCTGGACTTCAGTGATCCAGCACAATCCTTAGTGTTATTTGTTCTTCTTGTTGCGATCGTGTTCTTTCCTTAGAAAGAACGCATGGCCGCGTAGCAGAGCAGCATGGCCATGGTCTTCTGGAGCCGCCTTTTGCCTACTGCTAAGAGGTTCAGGTGACAGGACAGGAGAGAGACACACACAGGCAGCACTCACTGTTTTTCACAGTCAGAAAACACTTCTTTACCTCTCCAGGAAAAGCTGGTTGTTCGCAGAATAGCAACACACAGAATGAAATCAGGCCGAAAATGCAGCACAGCACAGAGGACAGGCAGAAAGGGGTGCTGGTATCTGAGTTCTAATTATAATAATAATTATAATATAATTATAATATAATAATTATAATAATAATTATAATTAGTTCTAATTAGATTTCCTCTGAAGCAAGCAGGCTCACCAGCAGGAACGCTGATGAAATAGGGTCTCAGGCAGCTGGAAATCGCATGCCCCAAAATGGCCTCTGTGCCCCTCTGACTCCCAGCAGAAATCAGCAGGAATCAGTGTGTGTATGTCCTGACCCACCTCTGAAACAGGCAGCCTCACCCGCAGGAACGCTGATGAAATCCAGTCTCAGGCAGTGGCAGGAACGCTGATGAGATTGGGTCTCAGGCAGGTGGAAACCGTATGACCCAAGATGGCCTCTGTGCCCCTCTGACTCCCGGCAGAATGCATCAGGAATCAGTGTGTGTATGCCCCTACCCACCTCTGAAACAGGCAGCCTCACCCGCAGGAATGCTGATGAGATCGGTTCTCAGGCAGCTGGAAACCGCATACCCAAGATGGCCTCTGTGCCCCTCTGACTCCCGGCAGAAAGCAGCAGGAATCCCAAGAATAAACCTTGAGAACTACTGGGTGTGCCCCCCAAACCAAGAGGAAAAATAAAACCACAAAGTAGAAATAAAGAAGAAAAAGATAGGCAACTTCCTAGCTAGGTTGAGCATAACTTTGCTTATTAGGGTGGGGCAAAGAGGCAACACTTTTTCCCTGTGAAAATTCATGGATTGCTTATCAGACTAAGTCACTTGGTAATCAGTATAATGGACACAGAGGAAACGTCATACTCAGTACCAACTTTATTATTTATAGAACGAAATCACTCAGCTATTTAATTCTCAGACTACTTTCTGCTTTATTTATAGAGATATTTTTTGGTGCTGCTTTTTAAATCATCAGCCTAATATTCTTTTCCTCTTTGCATGGTGGCTTTCCAGTACAGTAAATACATATTCTCTTCCTCAAGAGTCAAATATAAATTCCTTTCTGGCTTCTTCACATGCCCTTGGATGAAAATAGACATTCCTCTCTCTTGCAATCTTTGTGTATTCTTATTCATTAGACATGGTATGTTAAATCCATTAATGGGGCAGTCATGCCCGTAAAGGTCCTAAATGGTAACTAACTCAAAATAAAGTTCACAAAATGAAACATAAAGATGTGGAAAGAATTATGTTTCCTTAACTGCTTATTGTCTGTTGGTTACAAGGGAATCTGCTCAGTGTGACAAGCAAGGTCCTCAAAAACTCAAGCTCCAAAAATAGTAGGAAGAATAAAATAGACCTAACTCTGATTTCTGACTGCTTTCACCATCTCCCTAGGTGATTTAGAATCTATGCCCTGTGCTTTATTATCTCTTCACAACCAACAGTGTACACAGTCCACAATACCATCTAAATCCTGATATTTCCAGGCAAAATAGGATCTTGTTTTTCATAAAGGAATCATGTTAAAGAGACCAAATGAGTCTAACAATACTTCTTCTATCCTAACACATATTTCCAAATAGTTTTGATGATTGTTCATATAGCATTAGCCACCCACATGTGGAATTTATTCATCACCAACTTGCTGAAGCTCTTCTCAATGGCCTCCCTAAAAATCTAGATCTATAATGCCCAAGTTGTTTTCTCAAATATTTTACTGCCCTTTACATTTTATATACACTTTTATATGCATATTTAAGGGCCTCTTTATCTATTTTTGTTTTATTTTATTTTTAATTTCATAATTTATTACTATTATTTTGTAATTCTGGGTACTAAATCCAGACATGCAATTTTTATGCTTACAGACTTCCCCATCCCAATTTGCTTATTTTTGATTGTATCATTTCAAAACTGGTCTTTCTATTTCGAATTTACCCTTACTCTCCAGTTCCCTCTCTAATACGTTTTCCTACCGTGTTGCCAGTGTCATTGTTCTGAGTCTATGTCCTTTTCTATTAGTATCTGTTTCTCAAATATTCAGTGATACCTAAAATATATTCTCCTTTGTCTCAATCTAATTTCTTGGTTATTTTTATTTTATTTTATATTATTATATAACATATAATATAATATAATATATGTTATTATATTTTATTTCTTGGTTATTTTATTATTTATTATATTTATATATTATATATTTATTATATTATTATTATTATTTCTTGGTTGTCTTTTTCTAATCTAATATACTCATCTTCTCAAAGACTGGAAAGTATTCTTAAATTTTCTGCATCTATCCTTCATTTAAACTTTCATTTGGGGACTGGAGAGATAATTTAGGGGTTAAGGGCTATCTTGTTTGAAGACCAAACCCAGTTAAATCCCTGACATAGTATGCATAGTATGACCTAAACCACACTAACTCCCATAAAAACACTTTGCTTTCCTGGTGATTCTTTTCAAATATATATTAAAATGTTTATGTATCTCAATATGTAAATAATATTTTACTCAATTTTTAATAACCATTATTTTTAAGCTTACTCACAATGCTCTAGCATGTAGTTTTTCTATGTGATAGTATTTTCAAATGATTTTATGGTCCTCACTTTCTTATGCATTTTTGTTGAGGTATCAATATTTAACATATTGTTAATGGTAATTTCATGCACATAGAACCTACCTCCAGAGTGCTAGTTTCAGTATACCAATGTTCTGTGTGCATCTCCTATTTACTTTCTCTATGGAGTGCTGCCCAAAAGGAAGCTTATTTCTGTAAGTTCACTCTCCTGTTCTATTGTCTCAAACTGTTTTCCCCATATTTCACATCTTATTTCTCACTAATGAGAAAGGTTATGTGTTTCTCTCTTAATTGACTTCATTCAGCACGATACTTGCAGGGCCACACACCCAGTGGCACGTGGTGGGTTACTCCTGAATCTGTGCTCAGAAATTACTGTTGGAAGGGTCAAGGATGCTGGGTATTTAACCCAGGTTGACTGTATGCAAATGAACTCCTTAACTGCTGTGCTATCACTCCAACCTCGAGCCCTGATATTTTTAAAAATATCTCTCAGATCACTCAACTACATAAACAAAATTGAGAACCTTTATACGAAACATAATGTAAGCCCTCCCAAATTTTGTTACATAGAATGTGGAATGTCCTTACTTTCTGATTATTCTAACTGCCAAACACAAAATCAAGTCATTTTAACCCAGGTGAAAAAAGACATAAATTGACCAAGTTAGAGACACCTGCTAAATGCAAGAAATATGGAGAAATATTCTAGATGATGAAAAAAATATAGATGATAAACACTGACCTTGAATTACAATGACACTGAATGAAAAAAATATTTATTACAACAAGAAAACTAAACAGCAGTTTTCTTCCACATCTTATATAGCTACACTACTAGCTCTTATTTCTCTTGTCCTTGAACAAAGGTCATTTCCCTTGAAAAACAGCGAAGTATATCTAGAAGTATATCTAGAGTAAAATTGTTTTACACACAATTAAATGAAATCTTCGAAAAGAATTGACTTTCTAATAAAGGCCACACAGTGAATTAGTGGCAGAATTGGGGCTAGTCTAAATAGTCTTTGCTTAGGTCTTCAGATCAGAATTATATCAACAAAATATTTATATATATAATCAATAAATGTATATTAAGATCAATTACCTATTTCTCTTTTAACTAAAATTAAATTAAAACTAAAATTAAAACCTCTTTAGAGGATGGACGATTTTTGCTGAATATATTTTCAGTTTAACCTTTAATTTCTGTTTTATAATAACAGTCTAGAATGGCAGTCAATTGAAACAAGTACATTCATGGCATCATTTTATAGACCTCCAGTTTCTGAATTTCTTTGAAAACAATTTATGAAAAAATCATCTCCCCAAAGTCACATTCTTTCTAAAAAGAAAAATGAAGTCACTCTTAGACACCCTACCTTTATTTTCCTTGTACTTGAATGACTTGTAGTTATAATATTACTTACAAATTCTAGTCAATTGCAATGGGAATTATAGTAGGTAAAATGTCAGAGAAAAGTAAATACTGTAAGATTTCACTAATATGTGGAACTCAGTAATGAAATGGATTGTCAATTATTGGTGGTGAGATGGGGTTAGAGAAGTGAGTGAAGGTAGCCAAAATGTAAAAATTTCTAGCTATATGATGCATCACTTTTAGGTATGTAAATTATAGAGTTGCTGTTACCATTACTAATACTTTGTTGTGTATTTAAGAGTTGCTAAATGATTCTAAAAGGCATTAATATTAGGAAAAACATTTAAAAGTATTTTTAATTTTATTTACATGACTAATACCATCAGTTTCTAAAAGCTATAAATCTATTATCTAACATGCATATTTTTATCTAAAATTGAATATAAATGGACTCATGTAATTAGGTAATTAGATAATTATATTTAGAAATTAGATCATTTCTTTAAGTTTGACTTATTTAACTTCTCTTGAATACATCTGAGCTGTGGAAGACACATATATTTCCTTCTTTTTTTTTTGGTTTTTGGGTCACACCCGGTGACGCTCAGGGGTTACTCCTGACTGTGTGCTCAGAAGTCGCTCCTGGCTTGGGGGACCATATGGGACACCGGGGGATCAAACTGCGGTCCATACTAGGCTAGCACAGGCAAAGCAGACAACTTACCTTTAGCACCACTGCGCCAGCCCCTATATTTCCATTTTTAACTAATTTTTAATTCTATAATGTTTTATGTAGGCATTATTTAAGTAATAAATATTTGTATTGTTTCCACATTTTTGATATGTATAAGAATATAAAAATAATTCCAACCTAAAACTATGAGTTAAGTTTCCATATGATCCAACAATCCGACTTCTTTGCATGTAAGGAAAGAGTCCTAAAACTCGATTTAGGGACGACATCTGCAATGTTCATTGCAGCACTATTCACAATAATTAAAATCTGGAAGCAACCCAAGAGTCCAAGAAAATATGACTATATAAAGAAATTGGTAATATACACAATGTAATATAAGTTGGCTATATGAAAGATAAAACTATGCAATCTGCTGCTTGTACATGATTCTGAAAGTATTATACTGTGTAAAATCAGAAGAGGGGAAGATAAAAAGTGACCTCCCTTATATGTAGGAAATAACAAATGCTCAAAGGCAACAGAAGCTTACCATGGACAGGGGCGAGGTGGGTGGAGATTAAAAAGTCCACACTGAGACAATAGTGGAGGAAGGGGCCAGAGTGGTGACACAAACAGTAGGGCATTTGGATAGAATGCAGTTAGACTCCCAGCGTCCCATATGGTCTCCCAAGAAGGAGTGATTTCTGAGCACATAGCCAGAAGTAACCCCTGAGCATCACTGGGTGTGGCACAAAAACCAAAAAAATAAAAAAATAGTGGAGGAAGTGGCTTTTTGATAGAGGCTGTGATGCTGCAATGCTTTATGCATGAATCTCTACCATTGCATTATAAAATAGGTGTTTAAGACAATCTTTTGTAAAATTATGGTGAAGTGCTAAAGAAATAATACAGCAGATAAGGCACTTTTCTAAGATGTGGCAGACTGAAGGACCCAGTTTGAAACAGAAGTCCTTAGCACATCAATATGACTAAAACATCCCCTTCCTCTCCAAAGAGAAAGTGCTGCTGTGCAAGTTTACTTATGGTCTTATGGACCTCTTTTTAGAATATACTTAAAAATACAAGTGAGAGATTATATGAAATATGAAGAGGGCATATTTTACATTTTCAAATTTCATGAATGCAAGTTTCAAATTTAGTATAACTTTGTCAACACTTAGTAATATCCATATGATAATCTACACAGATATGTATGTAAATGATGTTGTAAATTTCATTAATTTATCCCTAAAGTTAATGTTGAAAATCCTTCCATTTGCATTTCTTCTAAATGATAATATCTCTATTAATTCTTTGCCAATTTTTAATAGAGCTGTATTTTGATTTGGAGTTGTATGAATCTTTTAAGTACTCTAAATAAAAATTTCATGGCATGCATATGACTTGCAAATATTTTCTCCTTTTGAGTTTTCTTATCACTTATTTGCCATAAGTTTTATCAGGGGATGACACATGCATTAGAGCTCAGAGACTATTCCTAGCTCTGAGCTCATAATTGACCTGTTGGCAGTGCTTGGTGGATTTCCCTTGTTTTGCTTATAGACACTGTGGTTCGTACTATTGTTAATGGAAGGGTATTGTGCATACCCTGTTATCTCTGTCCAACAACCAGTTATTGTCCAGAGTGATCAGTTTCAACTATGATTGGTATTTTCTCTGTCCTAACTGCATTGCTCCACTATCTATGGCAAAATTCCTACCATGAACTGGCTCTCCTAGCCCACCTAATCTATTGTCTCTAGATCAAGAAATATTGTCTCTGCTTCAAGAAATAAAAGAGGACACAGGACATGGAAACACATATCTTGTTCATGGGTTGGTAGGATTTAACATAATTAAAGTGATAATACTTCCAAAAGCATTGTTCAGATTTAATGCTATTCCTATAAAAATACCCAGAACATTTGTTAAGGAAGTGGATCAGACACTCCTGAAATTCATATGGAAAAATAAACATCCAGAAATAGCTAAAGAAATCCTTGGAAAAGAGAGGATGGTAAGAATCATTTTTCCCAACATTAAACTGTATTATAAAGAAGCAGCCATTAAAGCAGCATGGTACTGAAATAAAGACACACCCTCAGAATGGAATAGACTTGAATACTTTGAGATGGTCCCACATGTATATATAATCAAGTAATACTTTATAAAGAAGCAAGACATACAAAGTGAAGCAAGAAAGCCTCATCAACCAGTGCTGTTGAGTAAACTCATCAGCTACATTCAAAAAAGTGAATTAGATCTCTATTTAATATCATGCAAAAATATCAAATCAAAATGTATTAAAGACCTTGATATCAGAATTGAAACTATAATATATAGCGGGGAAAACATAGGCAGCACATAACTTGACACTGAAGCTAAAAGGCACGTTCGGTTAAGAAACACCATTGACTTGAAATTTTTTATTTTTTAAATAATTTTATTGAGACCTATGTGAATTATAAGCTTTCACAGTGTATTTAAGGTAAATCTTTGAAAAAGTTCTATTTGTTTTTGATAATTAACTATTGTAGTTCATTGAAATGGCTGGTTTTTCTTTTTGAATTGTTATTACATATTTTATTTTTTCTTTGATTTTTGGGTCACACCCGGGAGTGCTCAGGGGTTACTCCTGGCTCCATGCTCAGAAATCGCTCCTGGCAGGCACGGAGGACCATATGGAGCACCAGGATTCGAACCGATGACCTTACACATGAAAGGCAAACGCCTTACCTCCATGATATCTCCGGACCCCGTTATTGCATCTTTTTGAAATTCATTTTGTTGTAAATAGAAGGGTTTGTTTCTATACCATTAAGTATATTCCCCTCATTTACATCTTTAGTTATGCCCACATCACCAAGTCTTAATTACCTTTGTACTTTTTTTGTTTGTTTGTTTGTTTGGATCACAACTGGCAGTGCTCAGGGGTTACTCCTGGCTCTGTGCTCAGAAATTGCTCCTGGCTCAGGGACCATACAGGATCAAACCTGAGTCCATTCTGGGTCAGCTGCACTCAAGACAAACATTTTTAATATTGTTTTTGTTCTTTAGGACTTCTTTCAACCTCATATAAATTTTAGAATTGTAGACACTATGTTTAGTCATTAGATTGAGATGTAGTATCACAGAAATATGAAGTCTTTTAATCTATTAACATCCATATCCTGCTACTCTGTTTATTTGTCTTAAGTACATTTTTCATAATGATGTTTTGGGTTTTTCAGTGTACAAAGCTTAAACACCCTTTTTATATTGTTTTTAAGTATATTATCATTTAAAAAAGTTTTGATGTAAAAGAATTGTTTTCTTCGCTAAAGATGGAGGTTCAGTGTTAGGTTACAGCCTGCCTTTACCCAAAACAAAGGCATTCCCTCAACTTCCTCTTTCCTTTTCATCTATACATTTGATATGTACTAGTTCATCTGGATCTTACTCAACCCTCCCCTCCTGTTTAATTTAGCACCTCCTGGTACTGTTAGAATAAAAAGAAGTTTCAGTTTGGTTTGGGACAGAAGAGACCACAAGGCGAGAAGCCATTGACTCCATGGTTCTCTACTGACTGGCATTGATTATTAATTCTTTGTGATTACTCTGCATCAGATCCATTCATCCAGAATTGAAAACATGGTATGTGGGGTGATTTCACAGTTCAGTATCATTGTACAGAAATTAATTTGATTTTGTAAATTAAATTTTTTGTCTTGTAATTTAGCAGAAATCCTTTATTAGTTCAAATGGTTTTCTTTTGTATTTTCTTTTTTGTTGTTGCTGTTTTGTTTTGTTTTTGGTCACACCCGGTGATGCTCAGGGGTTACTCCTGCCTGTGTACTTAGAAATCCGTCCTGGCTTGGGGATCATATGGGTTGCCAGGGATCAAACCCAGGTCCATTCTGGGTCAGCTGCGTGTAAGGCAAATGCCTTACTGCTGCGCTATTGCTCTGGTCCCTTTTGTATTTTCTTTAGGAAATTACCTTATCTGCAAATATTGATTCTCTATCTGGACATTTTTTATCTCATATTCTATCCTAATGACACTGATTTTAATCTCTAAAACAATGTTCAATAGAATTGGCAAGAGAAAATTTTCCTTGTTGCTTATCTTTCAGGAAGACTATTTAGTCTTTCCATATAGTAGATACTAATTATAAGTTTTCAATAGACTTCTCTTATCAGATTGAGAAAGAAAATGGTTTTTTTTCTGTTAAGTGTTTTTGGCACAAGAGAAGTTTGGCATAAAAAAGGTGTCAAGTGATTTTGCATGCCTGTTAAAAGTATCATGTGCATTTGTTCTTTATTCTATTAGTATGATAAATTATGTAAAATAACTTTTGTATGTTAACATAGCCTTCATTGCAGATATATATATATTTAACTTTGTCATAGTGTACAATATGTTTTACTTGTCAATAAATTTGTTTTTATAGCATTTTGAGCAGTTTTTAATCTGTATTTATCATGTAATTGGCATATTGATTTTTGTTTCAATTGATACTGTTTTCTTTTTGATTTTGGGGTCACACACAGTGACGCTCAGGGGTTACTCCTGCTATGCATTCAGAAATCACTTCTGTCTTGGGGGAACCATATGGGACTCTGCGAATCAAACCCAAGTCTGTCCTGGATAAGCCATGTGCAAGGCAAATGCCCTACTGCTGTGCTAACACTCTGGCCCCTCTATTGATGTTTTTATGTACTCTCTTCTTATAATGAATAGGAAAATCTCCCTATTTGAATTGTTATGAATATATGTATTATTTAAAAATTTGATAAATGTATTCTTTTTTTGGGGGGGGGCACACCCAGTGACGCTCAGGGGTTACTCCTGGCTATGCGCTCAGAAGTCGCTCCTGGCAGGCACGGGGGACCATATGGGAACCGGGGAATCGAACCGTGGTCCGTTCTGGGCTAGCGCAGGCAAGGCAGCAGGCACCTTACCTCCTGCGCCACCTCCCGGTTCCCGATAAATGTATTCTTAATTAATTAATATCATGCTTTCTTTGTGGAAAGTTTCCATTTATCTGTTTTTACTCATTATAATTCTATCTCGTTGTCTATTTATAACAATATTAATCTTTTCTCTTTCTCTTGAATTCATCTTATAAACCAACTAATATAATTGCATATTTCCATGAATGTATCACTCTATATTATCTAATTTGATGGTATGCATTTGTTTTATATTATCTTTTTAACTTTTCCATAAAATTTATTGCAGTGGGCTCTTTTTATTTTTAATTTTAGTTTATTTTAAAACTAAACTTATAGTTTTTAAAACGCTTTACAGGGGCTGGAGCGATAGCATGGATGTAAGGCTTTTGCCTTTCATGCAGAAGGATGGTGGTTCGAATCCCGGCATCCCATATGGTTCCCCGAGTCTGCCAGGAGTGATTTCTGAGCATAGAGCCAGGAGTAACCCCTGAGTGTTGTTGGGTGTGATTTCCCAAAAAAAAAAAAAAACAACTCTTTACTAACTTGTAAGTATTGTTAGACTTTAACCCACTCTGTTTGTCTTATTTAAAAAACAATACATTCCTTTTTCTATTTTTCTATTTTTAGTTTCATTTATTCTCCTTGAGGTTTCACATCACCCATTTTTGTTAGGCCATAATTTGGAGTTTCCTCAGTTTGCTAATGTATTTTTGGGCATTTATCTATATTCTTTATGTGATTTTATACTGTGATGTTTATCATTGTGTTATTTTATTTTTAACTATATATCTCTTTGTAATCAATGCTTTAGCTGTCATGGTACATTAACTATAATTTATTTTCACTATAATTTATTATTTTAAATTGAGTTAATTGATTTTTTAATCTATTTGTGTTTGCTTTCAATCTATGTGTTGCTTAACTTCTACCTGCCTGTGAATTTTCACACTCTCCATCATTATTTTAATAAAATATAATAATTCAAATGTATACAAAGGCTAAATTAAAAGTCTAGAATTTGAGAATGTAATCAATAAAAATGTAAAAATTATTAAAGAAGACCGACAGTAGATTTGAAGGAATAAAAGAGAAAAATTGAAGCTATGTCAAGAGAGAAAGTACAAATAAGGAAGCAGGTCAGTCTCCTTTTCTTTTCATTACTCTCTGACAGCTCTCTATTCTTGTTTTATCAGTAAGTCTTTAGTGATTTTATGTTACCTGTCTACCTCCTGTGGGAAATGAGTGTCCAACTTCTAAAGCATAGCAGAAACAAAGAATAGAACATTTGAAAACACATAGCTTCCTCGGGGAGAATTAAGTTGAGTTTGACAGAGTTCTGTATAGGAAGATAAGAGAGGATACATCTGGAAAGAATAAGTGGGCCTAGAGTGTGGAGAGCATTTATTGTAGGGAGTTTGATACAATTGATCCTTGAACAACACAGGCCTTGGGAGTGTCAAAGTTCCAATGTCCCACTTCAAAACTCTACTTACAACACTTGGCTCTTTCCCAAATTTTAACTACAAGAACTACTTTTATTTTTTTTATTTTTGAGCCACATCTGGTGACACTCAGAGTCTACTCTTGGGTATGCATTGAGAACTCACTCCTGGGTTGGGGGACTATATGGGACTCTGGAGGATTGATTGAATTGCGGTCCATCCTAGACTAGTGGACACAAGGCAGACACCTTTCTGCTTGCAGCACCTTTCTGGCCCCAACTACAAGAACTTTTTAAAATAATTTTTATTTGATTTGTATACCTTTTTAATTAAAATATTTATTTAAGCACCATGATTACAAACATGTTTGTAGTTGGGTTTCAGTAATAAAGTATACCTCCCCCCTGCTCCAGTGCAACCTGCCCACCACCAATGCTCCCCATCTCCCTCCTACCTATCTTTGAGGCAGGCACTCTATTTCCCTTACTCTCTACTATTTTGGTGATAGTTGTTGGTGTAGTTATTTTTCTAACTGCACTCACCAGTCTTTGTGGTAAGCTTTATCATGAGCTGGTTCTTCCAAACTTCATAAACTTCATCTCTATTTCTCTGAGTATTATTATGATGCTATCTTTTATTTTTATTTAATCTCACAGATGAGTGAGACTATTCTGTGTTATTTCCATCCCTCTGACTTATTTTTCTCTTTCATTTTTTTTTTTGTTTTTTTTTTTTTTTGGCCACACTTAGTGACACTCGGGTTACTCCTGGCTATGCACTCAGAAATCACTCCTGGTTTGGGGGACTATATGGGATACCTGGGGATTGAACTGCAGTCCATCCTAGGCTAGCCTGGGAAAGGCCTTACTGCTTGCACCACTACTCCAATTATCATGTCCATTCATGTATAGGAAAATTTCATGACTTCATTTTTCCTGACAGCTGCATAGTATTCCTTTGTAGATATGTACCACAGTTTCTTTAGCCACTCATCTGTTGTTGGACATAGGGTTGTTTTCTGATTCTGGCCATTATAAATAAAGATGCAGTGAAAATAGACATGCAGAGGGTATTTCAACTACATGAAGTTTTTATAATAAATTGTCCTAATTTACTTCAGTTATTTAATTTTTCTTTCTTTTTTTATTTTTTATTTGTTTAACCTTACCGAAGCAAGGCCTCAAAAAATTGGTTACAGGGGCCCGGGAGATAGCATGGAGGTAAGGCGTTTGCCTTTCATGCAAAAGGTCATCGGTTCGAATCCCGGTGCCCCATATGGTCCTCCGTGCCTGCCAGGAGTGATTTCTGAGCATGGAGCCAGGAGTAACCCCTGAGCACTGCCAGGTGTGACCCAAAAACCAAAAAAAAAAAAAATTGGTTACGACTCAGAATTGTTCCTCTCCAAAGAACTCTTTAGTAAAAGGCAAAAGATTTATGTGATCTGAAGAGAAACCAGAGTATCTGTTATTGAATTTTGTATTTTTCAATATATATTGTTGAATATATATGTGTTATATTCTATATTTTCATAATAACTTGAGAGAAGCTTTTAAAAGTGTCATAAGAGCAAATAAAAGATTAGTTCTGCACTGAATTCACTGATCACATCATTTTACATTTTTGTTTATAGAAAATTAATGTATAAGTGGATATGAAGATATGCAAGATTTTCAAGGTCTAATGGTGCTGTTATGTAATTCTACATTAAAAAACAGGACATATGCACTGAATGCCACAATGAATAAGCTGTGTTCATACATCCTTTTGGATGAGTTTGTTTTTTATTTTGGGGATAGGTGTTCAAAAGTGGAATTGCTGGGTCATATGGCAGATTGATTCTTACTTTACTGAGAATCCTCCATATGTTTTTTTCATAGGGATTGGACCAAGCAGCATTCCCGGCAGCAGTGGCTGAAAGTTCCTGTCTCGCCATATCTTCACCAACACAAATTGTTCCCAATTTTTAAATTGTTAATTTTTTTTTATATTTTGGGCCACACCTAGTGACTCTCGGGGGTTTGTCCTGGTTATGTGCTCAGAAATCTCTCCTAGCTTGGGGGACCATATGGGATGCCAAAGGATCTAACCACATGCAAGCAATCAGCATTGTGCAATACAAATGCCTTATCATTGGGCCTTCACACCAGCCCCTGTTCCCAATATTTTTATATGTACCATCCTCATAGGTGTAAGATGGTATATCACTGTCGTCTTGATTTGTATTTCCCTAATGATTATGATGAGCATTTTTCATATTCTTATTGGCCATCTTTTGTTTTTCCTCAGACAAGTGTCTGCTTATTTCCTCTCCCTTTGTTATCTATATACAATGGGATACTATATAGCTATATATAGCAGTCATACAAACAAATAGCAATCATGCAATTTGCTGCAACATGGATGAAACTGGAGATATTATGTTAAATAAAGTAAGCCAGAAGATGAAGGATAAACACAGAATTATAACACTTCCATGTGATATATAGAATAACTACATGAAGAAATGAAATGGTTTAAATTATACTTGTCTCAAACACTCTTGTCTACAGAGAAGAAAGAGAAGAAAAGAAATAAAGTGGAGGAAGAGAAACACAAATATGAAAAGATGGAAGACAGTCAGGAGCCAAGAAGTCTCAGGTTCATTGGTAGAATTAACAATGGACAGAATTAAATATCCAGCCAAAGTCAAGAATAATGACATCATAAGCCCCAAACTTTAACAATCAAAAATTAAAATGGGCCTGTTATACTGGCAAAGTGGGGGCAAGGAGGGTGGCTTATCATGTACTCTGGGAATATTGGTGAAGAAAGGACAACACTGGTGGTGAGATTGGCTCTGAAAAATTGCATGTCTGAAGTCCAACTCTGAAGAGCTGTGTAAATCACATTTTTTTTTTTTGGTCACATCTGGCAGCGCTCAGGGGTTACTCCTGGCTATCTGCTCAGAAATAGCTCCTGGCAGGCACAGAAGACCATATGGGACACTGGGATTCAAACCAACTACTTTAGGTTCTGGATCAGCTGCTTGCAAGGCAAACACGGCTGTGCTATCTCTCTGGCCCCAATCACAATGGTTTTAATAAAATATTTTTTAATTTGAAAAAATTTAAAAATGTACAAATTGAATGGATTGATGGATCTATAATAAAGGAAGTTTATATTAATTTGTAAACTGTAGATAGAATCCATGTGATAAAAGAAGATAAATGTGTTAGTTCTAAAATAATCCTTCACTAATAGTTACAGCAAATCTTGGGAAGAAGACTGAAGGCATCACTTACCTAAACTTCCAATTGTACAATAAAGTAATCGTCATTAAAACAGCAGAAGATGGGGCAGGAGCATTGGCGCAAGCCAAAAAGCATCTGCCTTCCACGTGTTAGACTAGGACAGACTGTGGTTTGATCCCCTGGTAGCCCATAGGGTCCCCCAAGCCAGGAAGACTCCTGAGTGTCACTGGTGTGGCCCAAAAAACAAAAACAAAAAACCAGCAGTGGAATAAAAATGAAGCCTCAGATCAATTCAATAGACTTGAACATCATAAATTTGACCTCTAAGTATAGATCAATTAATTGTTAATTAAAGGGCAAGAAGTATAAAGTTGTTCAACAAGTAATGTTGGAAAAACTAGTAAACTGCATGCCAATTCAGGCCTCCCTTTAATGCAGTGAATGAAAGTCAAATTCAAGTGTATTAAAGAGTTTGGTATCAGAACTGAAATCCTGAGGTACACAGAATAAAATGTAGGCAGAACACTCCATGATACTGAAGTTAAAGGCATCTTCAAGGATGAAAAAGCACTGACCAATTAAGTAGAAGCAATGATAAACAAATGGGATTACATTAAAGTAAGCACTTTATGCACCACAAAGGAAATTGTGACCTGGATACCAAGAGTGGTTAGGAATAGGAAAATTCTATTCACCCAATATGCATCCTATAAGGAGTTAATATCTAAGATATATAAGGCACTGATAGAATTTAACAAAACAAACCATTTAAACCCATCCAAATATGGGAGATGAACAGAAGAAAATATGCAGCTGACCAAAAGACACATAAAAATGATCCGCATCATTAATATTGAGGGTGATGCAAATCAAAACAACTATGAGGTACCATCTCACACCTCAGAGATTGGCACACATCACAAAGAATGAGAACAAGCATTGCTGGCGGGGATGTAGAGAGAAAGGAACTCTTATACACTGCTGGTGGGAATGCAGTCTAGTCCAACCTTTATGGAAAGCGATATAGAGATTCCTCCAACAGCTGGAGGTTGAGCTCCAATAACGGTCCAGCTATACCAGTGGTTGGCAACCTTTTTTTTCAACTGAGCCAAATCTCACCAAAAGCAGGATTGAAATTCATTTTGAGAGCCACATTTTTTGTTTTTGTTTGTTTGTTTGTTTTTGGCAGTGCACAGGGGTTACTCCTGACTCTATGCTCAGAAATCACTTCTGGCAGGCTCAGGGGACAATATGGGATGCCGGGATTTGCACCACCGACCTATGCATGAGAGGGAAACGCTTTACCGCCATACTATCTCTCCTGCACTGAGAGCCACATTTTTAAAACTGAAAATACATAGGATGGTACACTGTTTTTAGTTTCAATAAATTTTTATTGAGATTATTCTGCATGCAAGTATCCACATAGATTGGGAGGATACAAATAACACAACTAATAAAACAAAAACTTTAGAATGATATTTTTTATTGATAATGTTAAATTCTGTAAAATTTGTCTTACTATGTAGAGAAAATTACATCCTGACAATGACTGACAAAGTCACAAACACTAATGTGAACATTGGCCTTGCATTTCCTTGGATAGTTTGAGTAAGTCAGCTTTGTATAACTGTTGTTTTTAATTTTAGGCACGATTCTAGGTTCTCATCATTGAGACGATTTCTCTATTTACTCTTTATAAGATTCATGCTTGAAAATGATTGTACACATAAATATGTAGACCCGAACAAGGAAAGAACAGCAAATGCTAGCTATTTTAATTGATTATATGAGTCAGGTGTTAAAAATCAACATATCTTCCTTCTCCAGGTCTTTCAAAATAGACCACTTATACTGTAAACTAAGTTCACATTTGTGTTTCTCCAATCTTTCTAAATTAGCACAAAGACGTTCAAATTTTGAGCTCCACAGTTCTTTGTTTTTAAATCCAGAAATTGCATTTCAAAGTTGCCAATGTCGATATTAAAGGGAGAAAAATTTAATTCTATTATAGTGGCATCCAGAGTTTTTTTTTTTTTTTTAACAAAGGCCAACGTCGCTTTCCTGTTTCTGAAATCCTGAAACCTCTTGAGAAAAGCTTTCCTCATATTTAAAAGTACTGTTTTAAAATAGGTAATGTCAGTATCAGAATTATTTTCTTGGCGATGTTTCAACAGGCATAGAAGGTGAATTAAAGTTTCTCTGTCAAAATCTTGAGCAAAAAACAAATAATTTGTTTTCAAATGAAATAACTTCTTCTAGCATCGAAAAACTTGTGTTTTCTTTCCCCTGTAGTTTATGATTAAGCTGATTTAAATGTGAAGTAATATTCACCATGAAATACAGTTTTTGAATCCACTGATCATTTGTTAATTCTACATAGCGAACACCCTTCTTGAGGAAAAATGTTTTGATTTC
>PVKC010023972.1:0-17068 GCA_004027635.1 Crocidura indochinensis | reverse complement strand
CAAGGCTAGCGCGGTAAGACAGGCACCTTACCTGCAGCGCCACCGCCCGGCCCCTTAGATGCTATTCTTAAGGCACTGCACACAGGTCATTCCTGGTAGTGCCGAGGAAGCCATGCAATATTAGGGATCAAACCCAGGGCTCCCACATGCAAAGTATGCTCCAGCCCTTTGGAAAAATCTCCATGACCACTATCCTTAGCCCAAGATTCTTTATACTCCTTGTGAATGAACTTGTGGAGATAGTTGTCCTAGCTAGACCATGGAACATACAACAAGAAGACTCATTTTCCTAATTTTTAAAATGGGTTTGATTTCAGAACCTGGCCTTGACTTACTAGGAAGGGTTATCGTTGGTGTTCTGATTTACATGAGCAGGGGTTCCCAGTCCTTCTGAGGAACTGGTCTTCATGTTCTCTTATGCCTGTGAACACAGGAAAACTCCTGAATAAGTGGGAGCATCCTTCTGTAGAGTCAGAAACAGGATGGGAATGTTGCTAACTCTGAATAGAGATGAAATAGAATTCTACAAGTCAAAGGCTTTATTTGGGGCTTTGAGCATTTGTGAGCTGTTGGGTTGCAGTAGAGTCCAGTTGCTGTGTTTCAAAATTCTCCAACAGTGATCAAACTCATGGTCCTCGAGTTGTTGCAGCCCTCTATACAACATTTTGAAGGCCGGCGGCCAGCCTTCAAATATGTGATTTTTATTCGGTAAGCGAATAATCGAGAATACTGTGATATTTGAAGGCTGGCCGTGGGCCACAAAATGTTGTATGGAGGGCCACGAGTTTGAGATCAGGGTGTTTCCTGGCTCCACTAGAGGATTTAACTACTGCTGGCTTTGGGGCCCCATTGCAGAATCACCTTCAGGACCTGCATTATCTATATTTTTCTCACCCTCACAGAAACAAAAAAAATGTGCAGAATATTTAGTAGCATATCTGGCCTCTACTCCCACCTCCCAGAACCCTTGAGATAACCCCAAACCCCAATAGCTTTTGCCTTATGAGAGGATCACCTCTAAGAATATCTACTTCAGCATGAGGCTCAGTCTTGTGGTGGTGATTGCTGTTGTGCTGTTGTGTTCAACCTCTGAAAACCTTAGAGTGTCCATATATGTATGGGTCCAAGAATACAGCTTGTTGAGGTCCAAGTAAGGATTAAAATTTAGTACAGGCAAATCATTTAGCATAGTTCCTGGGGCAGAGTGAGCAGTATGTAAATATTAGTTTTTACATTTTGATTGGGAGGGCTTTGATGTTCGTGAGGTCATAGGCCACACTGGTCTTTTTTCTTTCTTTTTTCAGTCAACTGGGTCAGACTCAGGGCAAGATCAGAAAATTCAGTGTTGCTTGGACCATATCATGCTGGGGATACCTTGGCCATCTCAACAGGGCTGAGGGCTTCTAGGTTTTCCCCATTGATGCTCAAGGGACCATGTGGTTATGGAAATCAAAGGTGACTCAGGTGCATTCTAGGTTTGTGCACCTAAATACTGCTGTACCCCATTAGTTATCTCTTTCAAGCTCTTTTGAAAGAGAAGAATCTTACCTATTAACTGCCTATGCATTTTGTCCATTTGAAACTTTTCTAGTAGAAAGCATCTGCTTGGCATGAAGAAAACAAATACTCTCATCCAGGGTCAAGTCACATGCAGAAAATCTGCTTTTAAAAATGCTCCATGAAGCTCACCACAAAGAGTGGTGAGTGCAGCTACAAAAATAAATACACACAAAACTACCATAATCATGTGAATGAATGAGAGAACTGGAAAACCTGTCTGGAGTACAGGTGTGGGTGGGGTAGGAGGGAGGGGAACTTGGGACATTGGTGGTGGGAATGTTGCACTGGTGAAGGGGGTGTTCTTCACATGACCGAACTTAATCACAAAGACATATGTAATCAAAACGTTTAAATTAAAAAAAAAGAAAAGAAAAAAATAAGGCCTCCCAATTCTTACCACAGGCTGTGTTCTTCACATGGACTGTATAGAAAGAGGAGGTACAGTAAACGCACCCTATATACACCTCAACCCAGACCCTTGCCTGGTCTGTATTGGAAATTGGGGACAAAAAATGCTCATTTAGGCAAAGAACACAAAGTGGCTGGCAAAATTCTGAACCTCAGTCCCATTCTTATCACTTATCTTAGAAGTGACAAATGCCACTTGAGCCAGTTTCGTGAACCCACCTCGAATTCCAGTGTAGCTAAAACTAGTGTAAGAAAGACCTTCTATCTTCATTATTAGCAATGATTCCTGGGCTGGAGTGATAGCACAGTGGATAGGGCCTTTGTTTTGCACATGGCTGACCTGAGTTTAATCCCAATAACATACCAGTAGTGACTTTGAGCATAATTAGGCGTAAGTCCTATGCAATATTAAATGTGACCACCAAATAAACAAACAAGAAAATTAATAATCTCATTTCCCTCATCTGATCCTCTATCTTTTCTCTAGAAGCAAATAAGAATCTGAATTCCAGCTGCATTATGAGGTCTCAAACCCCTGGTGTTGAAAAATGATATATGTTGGCACACCAGGGATCACAGATTTTTCTTTGACTGTTAACTCTTAAAATTACACACTATTCCAAAATGAATTTCCACTAATCTGACAGTTTTTCCTCTCCTGACATGATGTACTGTATATTCAGTGGTCAGCAGGGACTATTTAATTGCAGTTAAGCCTGTGCTGTTCACTGTGGCATTTAAACTAGAGCTCTGTGTAATGTGGTTAAACTTTCAGGCTCTTAAGGTCCAGATGGGTGGGTGGAACTCAAGGTTTGGGGGAAACTTGCTACCTGGGAGCACTTATGCTGAATTATGATTTACTGACTAGCAACTTGAAAACATTCACTCTCAAGATTCATAAATGTTGGTGTCGGTTTTTAAATCAAATCCCTCTAGGAGAGGGGAAGAAATGGGATATCAGATGAAACTGTTGATGTGTTACATAGGAATCAAAAACTCTAGAAAGAAAAATAATAATGGAATGATACACAATTCTACTTGAGTATATATCCTATAAGCTAGGCAGTTTGGGAGAAAACTTTGTGTTGAAGGCATTCCAAAGGTATGATGACTTTTGGGGTCCCGTTTTATAGCTGTGGAGATTGAGCAACTTCCCAGCTTCTGTGGATAAGTAGGAAAACTAGAGTGAAGTCTAGTCCTGTCTGACAACAGTTTATATTCTTTTTTTTTTTTCAGTTTATATTCTTGAGTGTTACATCAAACTTCCTGAGGGATAGGGCCGGAGCAGTGGCACAAGCTGTAAAGCATCTGCCTTGTGCACTCTAGCCTAGGACAGACCACGGTTCGATCCCCTGGTTTTTCACATGGTCCCCCAAGCCAGAAGCGATTTCTGAATGCCAGGAGAAACTCTTGAATGTCACCAAGTGTGGCCCAAAAGCCAGAACAAACCAAAACAAAACAAAAAATCCTTCCTGAGGGATGTGGATGTTGTTTGAGTTTAAATACTCATTTATGGGCTAGAGCAGTGGCGCTAGAGGTAAGGCATCTGCCTTGCTGGTGCTGGCCTAGGACAAACTACGGTTCAATCCCCCAGCATCCCATATGGTCTCCCAAGCCAGGAGGGATTTCTGAGCTCATAGCTAGGAGTAACCCCTAAGCGTCACCAGGTGTAGCCCCCTAAAACAAACAAATAAAAAACCCCAAATGCCCATTTTATAGGTGTGTAAATAGATACAGACACTTCAAAATGACTTTATCAGAATTATATTAACCCTATCAAATTAAGTCTAAAATGTTCTTGTCCATAGATGTGTAGTGCCTTACAGCATCCAAAGAGGCAGAATATTCTTTATCTCATTTAATTTTGGGTTTCAAACAACTTTGATGTTTGAAATGGTAACTCAAAAAGAATAAAATTTTAATTGGTTTTTCCTCAGTTGAATCCTGCCACGAAGTCACAAAACACCTCCTGTATATTGCCTATGAACATAGGGGCAAAAGATCCAAAATGGAACCATCCATTCACAAATGCCATTAAGTGTCTACTATGTGTTAGGCATATTTCAGGTGCTGAAAATATGGAAGTGAATAAAATACTGTTCAAAGGTTCTACATGGAGAGAGCTAATATTCTTGAGTGCCAGAGCAGATGATTAACTAGATAAATGAGCAAAATATATTATATGTTGTATGTTCTATTTGAAGCAATGAAATAAACCTGAGAAGAGAAGAGAGAAATTAGGGGAAATTGAAGTAACTTTAAAGTCAGGCATAAAAGAGGAACCTTAGAGTATCTGGGAAGGACAAGTCAAAGAGATGATGTATGGAATGCTAAGGATCTGAGCATTAACTCTAAACTGTGCTAAGAAACAGTAAGACCAGGAACAAGAAGTTCACTCTTACCAGCTAATTTTCTATACATGTAAAGCACAGAGGAGTAACTGGCATTCAATGAATTTTATCCATGAAAGCACACACTTTGGTGAGTTTTGAATTGGCTTATCTTTATGGAATCCCTTTTATAGTGTTAATAGTTTGATCCTCCCAGAAATGACCTTTAGCCTCTTTGTGACATATATTATTGTTTGGTTTGGTTTGGTTGTTTGTTTATACCCAGTGATATTTATTGGTTACTCTTGGCTTTGCACTCAGAAATCATTCCTAGAAGTGCTTGTGGGGAGCATATCCAAAGCTGGGGATAAAACTTGGATAGGTTTCTTGCAAAGCAAATACCCTACCTGCTGTACTATTGCTCTAGCCCCAATGTGTCAAATACTCTTTTCCTCCATTTCTCCCTCACCCTCATACGTTGTATACTATCTGTAATGCTGTTCAGAAACCATCTGACCTGAGATGGGGGATAGACAGAACAAAGAGGGGTGTCATTCCTCCATAATTAATGATACCTAACTGGGCTTGACCTTGAGCCTTCCTTCTTCCCTTACAGAGAACTCTGGTTATAATACCTAATGATATTGCCTTGCTTCAGGGCATTCCTATGTAATTGTCTAACAGCTATCCTGGACTCCTTAGTTGAACTTTTTAAGAAACTTCCTAAGTGTTTCCCAGGGCACCTGAATTATTTCTTGTGGCTACCAGCATATGTTGAGAATTGTAGTCCATTTCATATACTTTCAACACATGGAATAGTGAACTTTCCAATTCTGACATTTAAAAGTTACTTGCTTGCCATACTTTTGTATGTCTTCTTTGGTGAAGTAACCTTATTCAAATATTTAACCCATTTGTGGTGTTTATCTGTCTGCTTTCTTATGTTTGGGTTTTAAGTATCCTTTCTACAATCTGGATGCATATTTCTTATCAAGTACATGATTTGAAAATATTTTCTTTCTATCAAATGAATGTCTTCTCACTGTAACAGCATCTTACTTTATTTGATCAAGGCCAAGTCATCATTTATTTTCCTTTATAGATAGTTCTGTCAGTGTAGTATCTAAGAAATATTTATCGGGTTTTACCTTCCCCCTGGAGAAGCCTGCATTCTCAGTTGAACACATTTCTTTTTTTTTTTTCTTTCTGCACCCATAATTCCTTAATCGAACTATTTGTTTCCCTGTCAAAAGGGAGAGAGAAATATTTGCCTTTAATTATTTTAAAAATTGATTTTCTCATCAAGTAAAATAAAATATCCTTTCAACTTCCTTTAAGTATATCCATACTACTTAGGCAACCAAGTTATTTATCAATAAGTGACCAATTGTAATGATTTGTTGATTAAGGGATAAAAATATGACTTTCCCTGATCCTTTACATCTTTTGAAACTCTTATCCTTTTTCTCCTTACATTCCCAGTACCTGGAGCCTATTTGGGAAGTAGAGGGTTATGACAGAGGTATAGGGGACCTCCCTGGCCTCTTGTAGAGATTCGATTTTCTCCCTCTCTCATCAGCTAAGCTTAGGGTTGGTCACATTGTTCGGGTTTCCAAATTCAAGTCAGTTGACTTCACTCCACATTTCTAATACCATGTGTCTGGGACACAGACAGTTCACACCTATTTCCATGAAGTCCCATTTAGAGCATACAAGAAGTCTAGAGTGGAAAGAACGACTCATACCCTGCTCCTGTGAGCATTTATCATGCTTGTACCAGCTACCCCCGAGAGTGAGGCTGCTAAGTTTACATCCTGCCTTTTCCCACTTGGGATCTGGGATCTCAATATTTGAGGAGATGCATAGGTGGGACCCAATAAGATTGTGCTAACCAGCCAGTCTGGTATTTTTCACTGGGACAATGCTGGTGGCTCACTTGGGGAATCTTGTTTGCGTTGTGCCAAGTGTCCTAATACTCCTCTTACTACAGGGAATAAGACACTCAATGGGTTGGTTTAAAGAGCATGCTTATGCCTGTTCATGATCATGTGGGAAGAGGACTAAGAAATCTGTGGTGGGCGTGATATAGAGGTTTTTTTACTCTTAAAAACATGACAGTTTCTAATTTTCACCAAACTTCATAGGGGCAAATAAGGTCATTGGAGAGACAAATGTGTCCCATGTCAAAATAGTTTGTCATATTGGCTATAAATCAAGGTTCAGGAATTTTCCTACAAATTTGAACAGAGAAAATGAGCAGAGAAAGAGCAAGCTTTCAGAGTAAATTTAATCACAAAGTCAACACCCTTATCTCTTCCCTCCTCCCCAAAAAGAGGTTATCTCAAAGAAAATATGTCAGAGAAAAGTGGGTGCACACCAGTGAATTTCTCAGGGCATTGCTCCTTGTGTGGGCATGAAATAATGATGCAGTAATGATAAGTAGTTATGCAGGGCTCTTCTTTGCTACTCTTTATTGTCAGACCATGTCAATTTTCTACCATCTGCTATCGATTTGTTTTGTTTTGGAGCTGATCTCTACCACCATTTTTAGTTTGGGGGATTAATTGAGATTAATTGACACATGGTCCTGCTTTCATGGAGCAGTAACATATTAGGAAGTTGTATCAACCCAGCACCAGAAGTATAGGAAGAAACACATGGTCCAGGTCAAGCCAATCAGTTTTTTTTTTTTAGGTAAAATATGTCAGGAGTGAACATCTGAGATAAACAAAGTTAATAAACAAAGTTAATAAGAGGGCTATAATATTAATTACCATTTTTCAACTTCTTGCAGAATATGCCCTTTTTTGGGTGGGGATTGTGAACCCCCCCTTTTTTTACCACAAATCTGTCACATATGTACTCTTCCCTCCTCATTTAATAGACCCCAGAATTTTCAGCCCCCAAAGGGGTGTACCTGAGAGTTTCATTGGCTCAGTGTTTCTGCAGAGTTTAGTCATGAATCAGTGAAGTATGGCCTTTTTTATGGTGACAGCTATGAAATGTGGGTGTGTGGCAGGATGGGATTTGGCTCAGCCAGTATTTGGTCTGCCTTCCTTTTTTCTGAAAACCATAGTTTTCAGCGCCAAAACCAATGTACCCATGAGTTTCATCAGCTTGGCTCGTTTTTCACATGGCAGAGGCTATCTGTTCTGTTTCTTATATCAAACAGATTCCCAGCATTACCAAAAGCACTTGGGTCAAGGGCAAGGAAGGTATTCGTACCTTTCCACTAGGCCATTTTTGTTTTATAGAGCTAAACCATTGAAAGAAGGAAGTCACAAAATAATGATCTTCTGTCCCAAATTCAGGATTTACTGATTATACTCATTTTCTTCATCCTATATCTGTCTGTCTGCCTCTCTCTCTCTTTTTCTCTCTCTCTCTTTCTCTTAAAATGAAAACTCCATGAGGGCAGACCATTTTTATTTTCTGACTTGATTTTCCCCAGTATCTTTAACTGTGTCTTACCTAAAGTTTGACCCAAGACATAACAATATATATAAACATAGCTAAAATAAATTGTTATGATACCAAGATAGTTTGGGCACAAAAGTTATTCTTCTTACATGAATTCCTAAGTGGTTAAGCATAATATATCTTTGCCTAAATCATGATTCTTTCCTGGGTTTTTGGCTTAGTGTAACAAAACAATAGATGAAGTAAGAAGCTGAATATTCTCTGAACCAAACACAAGCTTTTAATGCTTTATAGAGTCTGTAACATATTATGGTGTCTGAACTTACAGTAAGCAGTTAAGTTGTCATGATGGATGGGTTTCCAGTCTGAAATGATATAAGAGAAGGCTGTGTCTTAACTTCCTTCCTATTTTACTTATATTTCAATACCTTAGTAGAGCTATTACATGAAATTGATCCTTCGACTTTAGCAAACAGGATGTTGCTGACACTGTTATATAATCTTATATAATGTACAATTATTTGTCATTTTGTCATAATATCCAGCCCAAGCTTCTCTATAACTAATAAACCTTAGTGTGCATTGGGTGACAATATGCTCAGGTCCAGGCAATCATAATGTCTATAAGAGCTATAATTCAAATATTTTTTACTGTGTTTCAGATCTTGTTTGAACCTAGTAACAATTGAATTGCTCATTTAATGTGTGAAGGCAATTAGTTGGGTTTAGGCTTTATCAACCATAGCCTGGATCCTGCCTTCCAGGCTTCTAAGGATGGGTAGGTATACCTCACCACCAGCCACAGACAGAGAGTGACAGTGAGAAACAACTTTAATGCTGGATCTAATATCTTAAACAATTGAATTAACATCTTAGTGGCTGAAATTATTATTCTTAATCATTAAAATGGGCACAATAATGATAGATAGCTCACAGGATTATTATGATTCAGTATGCTAATTGTAGAATATACAAGAAAAATATGGCTTTGTGGCTTTCATTAAAGGTCAATTTCTCACTAGGGGTCAGGTATAAATGTCTGAGGACATAGTTGGCTGCCACACCTGAGGTTCTAGTTAAATGGAAGCTGGTTTTATTTGCATCTGTTGAGTAGAGTTCAAGCTGTTGCTAATCTTCCTACAATGCACAGGAAGTCCTTAAAGCAGAGAAGGATCCCAGGTGTCAATGGTACAAAACTAAACTGAGAAATCCTGTTTTAGACAGAGGAGGTATTAGGAATTTAGATTTTCCTGAGACCACCCAGAATGCAGATTCCACAGGGCAGAAGGACTTATCTTTGATCATAGCTCCACCCCTAAAGCTTTGGTCAGTGCTTTGCACATAATAGTTGCTCATCAAATCTATAAAAAATAAGTAAATGATGAATAGGATAATTCTGGGAAAACTTTGGAAGGCATCCTATTTTCTTTCTCTGGTTTCTCCCTGATATGACCTCTGTCATTCATTATATACTGTGAGCTGCAGTAGACATTTGTCACCATGATGGTCATTGTGCTGATGAAGGAGGGATACTGAGAAAGAGGCCAAGTCTCTAGTGACATTGTTGGTCAAGCACTGAGATGCTCCTGAAGTGCCTGATTCTGTAGGTGTTTTTGGTGTATAAATTATTTCTTGCATATCAGTCATTGATGAAGCAGGTTTCTGTTATTTACAAAAGCCACCTCCTTAACAGTTAACCAAGAAGGATGGCATTCTCTCTTGGGCTTAAGACAGAACATCAGTATTTTATTTTATTTTTTTTTAGTTTTTGAGTCACACTTGGTGGTGGTCAGGGGATATTCCTGGCTCTGTGCTCAAAAATCGCTCTTGGTAGGCTCAGGGAACCATATGAGATGCCAGGATTCAAACAACCGTACATCCTGGATCAGCTGTGTGCAAGGCAAACACCCTACCTCTGTGTTATCTCTCCAAACCCATGAATCTCAGCATTCTCAAACTCAAAACCATCTAAAACTCAAGAAAGAAACAAAACCATTGATTAGTAGCTTCAAAGGGCTATGTCTTTCCTCAGGTACACCAATAGCAACATTTTTGTGTTTGGCAAATGCATTCCCATATTTAAATGCTGACTCGAAATGATCTCACTGCAGTGGCGATATCATATTGCTTTCTGAAAGAGCTTAGCAATGAAAGAATGTATCCTGACATGAACTTTAGGGGGTTATCCTAATTTTTAAAAGCCTCATTTATTTAACACTTATTTGTAGGTTGAATCGTTATAAAAGGCCCAAGATGTGACTAAGCCTGGAATATCACAGAGCAGAGAGCAGGGCATGGTCCATTTCTCTGTCCCCATGGAACTCACAAGCCAAAAGTTATTACATACACGAATTCTTAATTATCCACATGGTGGTGGTCACAAAGCTGCATATAGGTTTCAAGAACACTTAACAGGAGATCAGCAGAGATGAGATGATAGTTTCCATCCAGATAGGCAGAGATATGTGGTTCTTGCTTTCAGTAAGCTGTACAATTCTAAAACTTTCAATCACCTACTTTCAGTTATATGATCTTGGGAAATCAATTCCTGGAAGACCTAATTTTATGATTGGTTATGAAGGAGGGAAACAAATAATTATATCCTCTATGATTATCCTGGGGACCAAATGAGATAAACCAGGTAAAATTAAAGTAAGCTTCAAAACTGCTGAACCTCCACAGACTGTTAGTTCTTGAAATGATTAAAAATTAGTGACAAAAAAAGGGACCAATGGGACATACAGAAAATTATTCTTGATTTTAAAAAGTTTTACTCCTATATCTCCTGCCTGGTACACATCTCTGGAACTTGGGTGTCTTCCACAGTTTCTTGCTTGTCCAACTGCTGACATGTATCCCAAGATATTTAAGAAAAATATGGGTCCTATGATTCAAACCTGTGAATCTCCCTAACTGGGGAAACAGGTTTTTTTTTTTCTAATTTTTTCGGCTAAAATAAGAAGAAACTAAAGTAATTATTTCCCAGGGCAGAAATAAATGAACTATAAGAGAGCCACACTATCATACTATTGGGCAATCAAAAGGAAATTTTTATACCCTCTGCCACTTGGATGGAGCTCATATCTATCCTGGTGAGTGAGAGAGGAAGACAAATTTTGCATATTGTGACTGCAAGCTTAAGAAGCAGCCAAAAAGTCAATATCAATAGGATGGAAGCTTAGCAAGTGGTGGTTGATGATTAGGAGCTAGTTGGGTGAATGAAGCATGTGAATTATCCTAGTGCAGGAAATATCTTTGGAGGCTGTTGAGTATTCTATCTGGACAAATTTGCCAAAAGTCAGTGAAATAGGTACATTGTATTATATGTATTTTAACTGCCTTCTCAGTTGCCAGTTGCTGAGGCTGATGCAGTCAAATGGAATACTAGCTTTGATCTGAACCGAATAGAAACCTGTATGTATTGGGAAAGAATGTTGGCTATACTGTACCATGTCTGCTTTCAGTTCTCAGTTGAGCCTGTGTGAATGTGTGTTGTTGCTGTTTGGGGGAACTGAATTCGGGCAGATAAGGTCAGTGTACCCCCCCCCCCCATTGCCTCAGCACTAACAATAGCCCAGATCTCTAACTTTTTTCCTCATCTGGCTTTCCCTTCTCTACCTGCAGTCATCTCAGGCTCAGTGATTGTTGCAAAGACCATTCATATAGTAATCAATATAGTTGCCTTTTGTTTTCAGGGAAGTCGTGTCTGAGGACAATAGCTGTTAGTTTCTCCCTAAATTTAGATTCATGTGACAATTTCTTTGGCACTCTCTGGAATGTTTTTCTTTATGAAACAAAGTGCAGCCAATGATAAATGTTTTCCTTGTCATCTTGGCTATGACAAGAGGTGAAGTTAAACCCAATGGTCAGTGAAGGGACAGCTCTGAGGGATGATGGTGTCTGTGATAATGTTCCTTGAATTATTGCTTTTCTTCATGATCTCCTATGTAATTGCCACATTTATATTCAGATGAGTTTAACAAGCATTTTCACATTTTAGGCAGTGAATAGATTTCAAATAAAACTAATGAGTGCATAATTGTATACATTATATATTATCTTTTTTATGGAAATAGAAATAGGGGCCAGCCATTGCTGTGCTATACATGGGTACATGCACTGCATGTGTATTGCAATCTAGTTAGACATATCAGTAATGACATTTCGGCAGGCAGATAATGTTAGTGGCCAGTTTGATTCTCTAATAACTGGTCTTTAGAAAGGTAACAATGCAATGTAAATTTTGCTATGAACAACTAGGCAATAATTCTGCTATCAACTATATGACATTACAAGGGAGTGAAGTTCAGGTTACTTTAAGATACTTGTGATTGGAGTTCTGGGAATCAGGAAAAAAAAAGAAATGTTTCTTTTAAAATGATTTCTCATGACCTCGATGTAACTTCAAGGACATCGAATGCCTAAGGAAGCAGATCAAAGATGCCACTTGAAATTTCAGAATACAATGCTAAGCTATTCCGCCTTCGAAGAGCAGACACCAGAGTTACATTTCTGTCTTTGAAAATCCATCTTGCCATCTCATGGAGACTAGTGTGAAATTGAGCTGGCAATTAAAAAATAAGCCTCTTTCCCCCCGCCCCCCAAAACCACTCAACACAACCAAATTGAGGGTCATCAAGAAGCAGAAGGCGGAGGCTGCTTCAAGATTTCAAAGATGCCTGGTAGGAATATTTCTTAATTGAGCGGCGCTTTCGAGCTGCGTGGAATTGTTCTTATTAAAAATTAAATAAGAACAGCAGAGAACAACATGGGAGGCTCCGTGAGATTAGAGCTTTGTGAGATTTACTTAAAAGGCTTTCATTAGACACTGGGGGTTCTGCGGAGGATTACTACTTCACCTATACAAAATATATGGTGTTCTGGCTTTGAGCCTCTTTCCTTAAGAAATAGGAAACATTGGTGTTTACATGGAGAATAGTCAAAGGACATTGTCAGTGTTTTCTGAAATAAGTCTGTGTTACTGAATAGCTCTTTCTTTCTTTCCTTCTCTTTCCTTCCCTTGCCTCCCTCTCTTCCTCCTTCCTTCTTTGTCAATTCAGGTTAGAACAGCTCTTGTCTGTGAATTTTTTCTTTTTGTTATTATTTTTTTTTAAATCAATGTTCTGTCGTGGATGAATGGAGAAGAGGTTTCAGCGGTGCTTCTAATGGGCATCTCAGGGACATTTTGAAATGTAGGTTTTGGTGTTGTGTGACTGTGGTAGGGTCACAGAAATGCAGCATTCCAACGAGCTCTCAGAGCACCCCACAGTGACAAGTGCAAGAAGCATTTCAGGGTGCAAAGAGCAATAGAGTTTATGAGTTAAGTCAGAATCAATCAATACCTTCAAAGACATAGAATGGACCAAGCACAGCGAGAGTGAGGTTTAACAAAAAAGAAATAATAAGTATTTTTTAATCCAATAAACATACCAGTGAAAATAACGCAAATAAAAACAGTAATTCCCATTTGGGCCCAGTTTTATGGTTTATTTGTATTTGTTTTGTTGGGGTCACTCTCAGTGTAGTCCCTGAGTGCTATTCTGGATGCTACTAAAGGGATTATGTGGTACTAGCGTTTGAACAGGGGGTGGGATTAAGGGGGGATATTGAACTCAAAGCTTGTGCTCTCGTCCTTTGACTCATCTCCTAGCCTCAGTTGCTCTATTACGTTTTGGGGGAAATATCCTCTTTACTCAGGGATTTCTGCTCAGGAATTCATTCTGATAAGCATAGGGGACTTTCTGGGACTGTGGGGGGATTGAACCTGAGTTGGCTACATGCAAAGCAAGTGCCTTAATCTTTGTACTGTTGCTGTAGTTCTGCTTTATTATTCTTAAATGAGTGGTGCCCAACATGGTGATATAATCTTGATAATGTAGCTTGGTTTTGGAAAATCTATTGGAATTTAAAGAAATGAGACTTTGAGACAGTGGAATTGTGTAAATACACACATATAAATATATACACATACAGAACACATACATATACACATCCACATATATATACATTCCTACTCATACCTAGACAAACACATAGACACATATGATGTCAGAGTAACCTGTTCTACTTCTATTGGCTTCAAAATATCCCCTCAGAATACAAGGACTCTTGTTGCTAAATGTACTGACAGAGAAGGGAGGAATGACATGAAATGTACCAGAAAATCACCCTTCTGAAACTCAACATGCTTTGACCATCTATCTTATTTTGGTACCCAGGATTCAGAAGGAATCTCTGTCACTGAGAATGATATGGTTTATTTGGCAGTACTAGAGGTCTATCACAGATTTTACAGTATTAGGTAAGTGCTACTTTGCAATTGCTTTTTTCCTGTTTGGATTTCACTTTGATTAATTTCCTTGAGAAGCATTCCTTTGAGTTATTTCTGGCTCTGGCTTTTTGATTGTATTACATAAAAACTAAAAATTAAAAGTGATCATATGATTTGGTAGGCTCAAAGTGTGAAGTGAAATCTATGAAGGCAAAGATGGAAAGGGGATATATGAGGATAATCATTACATTATTGTTGGCCAGGAAAAAAAGGAAAATACCTAAATGCCACTCTGTAGAGGTGATTCAGTGTGTAATAGTCTATTTGGAGAGTATGAAGTTCTGGAATTGAAACCCCCCAAAACAGTGCTTCTGAGGGGAACATAGAGGCAGATTTTTAGCACAAATCTAATTACATTTTGTTTTGTTTTGCTTTGTTTTTTATTTTTTTTTTGGGGGGGGAGTCACACCTGACAGTGCTCAGGGGTTATTCCTGACTGCACTCAGAAATTGTTCCTGGAAGATTCAGTGGACCATATTAAATACCAGTTTTGAACCACCTGCTTGCCAGGCAAACACCTTATCACTGTGCTATTTCTCCTGCTCCTCTAGTTACGTTTTTTTTTTAATTTAAACTCCACTATCACAAATTATGCAGTCGAATTTCCCACAATTGGGGAAATCGGTCAGCTCACCCAGAAATGGGTCAGCATACACAGTGTAATGGGTGATCCTCACCCTGGGGAAATCACCTTCGTGATCATGGTATCTCCCCCATTAGGTAAGTATCTCTAATTACATTTTTAAAAGGGAAATAGCAAAAGAGAAGTAGAAAGGAAATCCAAACAGATTCTAAATTTATATGGTCTACCTACCCCATTATTTTTTATGAGTCTGGTAAAAGCTTTTGAAACAAACAAACAAAACATTAAAAAGTTAACACAACAGGGTTCACTGAAGGAAGACCAGTAAGTAACATCTCATTTGTATTTTCAAAATGTGTGTATATTTTTTTCTTTCTATAATCCCCAAAGCACAACAAAATAAAGGTTATTAGGAGTTTTAATTTGCACCCATAGATGTTTGGCTGAGTAACTTTGAACAAGTTACTCAACAGCTCTGAGTATGTAAGTCTTCAAACGTACAATGTGAGTTGTGCCAGTACCACTGAATGGATTCCCCCTCCCCTTCTCAGCACTTGTTTGTATTTATGACATTGCTCTTCTCACTAGAAGTTTATCTTCCATCCCTTACCATACCATAAACCCTTTTTATCCAATTTAGCCATCCTTTTCCCCTTCCCTTCTGGAAGGGAACTACTATTTTGCTCTTGGAATCTGTTTTTATTTTATCTCCATGTATATATGAAATCATATGGTGTTTGTCTTTAAAGCACTTTCCTTTCTGTCAAAAAAATCAAGAATGTTTTAGTGTCCTTTTATAGCTCTAAGAATCACTGATTTCAGGGCCTTGCACAAAGTGTTGCTACCTTATACAGGATCCTCAAAACTGGGTGGAGGTACCATGAAGTGTGAAGAAAGTGTGTCACAGATTTCACCCCAACCAAGAATATCTCAAAAGACTTAATGGAAAACCCTTTATTCCCTTTATATGATTAATCCCTCTATAACAATTTCTCCTAGTCTATATATTCCCAAATATGCGGTAGCCCCTTAAACACCTCCCTTTATTTAATTCCCTTTTTAATTTCATGTCTACTTATTTTTTCACTATATATTCATAGGTTTTTTTTTTCCTCTCTCTAACTTTACCTGTTTTGACTCTGCCTGATATGAAAGCACACACAAAAAAGTCTTGCCTGATATGAAAGCTCAGGTCAAAACCAGAGCACAAAGATTCTGTAACCTGAAATTCTCTCCTTTTTTTTTTTTTTTTTTTTTGGTTCACAACTAGCAACATTCGAGGGTTGCTCCTGGTTCTGCACTTGGGGATCTCTCCTGGCGGGCTTAGGGAATCATGTGGGATGCCGGGATTTGAGCCACCTTGCAAGGCAGGGACCATACTTCCATGCTATCTCTCCGGCCCCTGTAGCCTGACATTCTTACCCCAAATGCATCAGCAATACAATATAGCACCATTTCTTTTTGCAAAGGCATACTAAAAGGGGGGGGGGGATCTTAATGTATAGAACAAGCTCTTATCCACTATAAATAAGAACCCATGCATTTTATAATACAAGGGCTCCTCCCACCATGAACATGTGTGATGTGGACCCAATTTAGATGCCATGTGATAGCAATAGTAGCGACCATTTAAGCCCGAGACCTAGACCTCAGACATAGAACTGACATTGCTCCCCGAAACAGCACCAGGAACCAAACTCCTACTGGGAAATTTCCACTACCTCTCTATTTGCCAGTTTTGATATGACATCCTGACAAAGAGGAAACAGCAATAACTTGATCCAGGAGCAGAATGTCCCAATGGTAAGAGGAAACTAGAAGATACGTCACCCTTTGACCTATGAAAAGACCAAGACTACCAACTACTGAAGACTGACATTGACAGCCAAAACTGGGCAGTACTTACCCTGGGACTAATAAAAAAGACCCTAGCCTAGGCTTCAACCTAGGATCTGTACAAACACCATGATCTTCAATCCAACCCAGAGGTCTGACTGTGACACTGCGACAGAATAGAATTTCTGGAATCATAATTTAAAACTCTAATCAAGGCTTTGCCCTAAGCTCTGAGCAAAAATCAAGACCACCAATTATAAAAGTCTGAATACAACAACAGTGATGGAACAGAACTTCTAGAACTATAAAAAAGACTATTCCTAGGCTTTGTCCTATGACCTGTGTAAATACCAAAATATTGAGTTAGAGAGGTCTGTTTATATCATCCACAAAAAGACCTTGGGGGAGAGAAAAGAGCATGTACAAAGCCTGTAGTGGTTTTCATGACAGTATGTTTTAAGGATGGATAAACCCGAAATCTCTTAGGCCTAGGGAATTCTTTGTCCAACTTCCCCAATACTTACTATGACTTGAAGAAGAAGAAGAAGAAGAAGAAGAAGAAGAAGAAGAAGAAGAAGAAGAAGAAGAAGAAGAAGAAGA
>PVKC010023971.1:0-17069 GCA_004027635.1 Crocidura indochinensis | reverse complement strand
TGAACTATTCAAAGGGCAATCACACAAACAAAATCCCCAATTCTAACAACAAACCCACACAATATAATAGCATAGGCCTTTCTGTCAATAATTTTCTTAAATGTCAATGGACTAAACTTTCCCATCAAAAGGTACTGAGTAGGGGGTATGTGAAAACAAAATCCAAACGTCTGCTGCCTGCAGGAAAAACACTATAAAGTTCAGGATAGACACAGGCTCAGCATAAAAGGATGGAAAACAAACAAAAAGAGCTGGGACAAGCATACTCATATCAGACCAAATCGCATTCAACCTCAGAATGTACCTAGAGACAAAGACGGACATTACTTATTGATCAGGGAAACAATAGACCAAGAAGTACTAACTCTGATCACATCTATACACCAAATATATACACAACAAAATATTAAAAGCTTTTCTTAAAAAATTTAGAGAAACGTATGAACAGAAATATAATAGTAGAGTAAGATTCAACACCTCATTATCTCTACTAGACAGATCCACTAGGCAGAACACTAGCAAAAGACATAAGAATCCTAAATAAGAAAGTGGAAAAATTAGGACTAATAGATGTATATACGGTATTTCATGCTCAGAGGAATACACATTCTTCTTAAGTGCACATAGAACTTTCTCCAGGATAGAACACATTTTAGAACTAACTTAACAAGTCTAACAACATAAAGTCACAAATATAAGAATTTTGCCAACCATCCTATCAGTCCACAATGACAAAGAGATCAAGATGTACTATAAAATGTGAAGGAAATATAACAGTTGAAAACTGAACAATATGCTGCTCAAACAGCTGGATCAAAAGAAGAGATCAAGAGTCCCTGTAATTAATGATAATGAAGAAACAAATTGCTAAAAATCTATGGGACACAGCAAAAGCTGTAATTAGGGATAATCTCATAGCAATACAGGCTTATATTGGGAAAGAAGAAAATGATAAAATCAACAACCTAAAGGAACACCTTAAACATCTAGAAAAACAACAGCAAAGAACCCAAAAACAAGCAAAAGAAAAGAAATATTATAAACAAGAACAGAAGTCAGCAATATAGCAACAAAGAAATTAAGACAAAGAATTAATCCAGTGGGGTCTTGTTGGTATCCCTTCCCATAACTTCTTATTTATCCCACCTGAATGATCAGAACTTCCCACACCTGGAAGTTGTTGAGAGAGGAGTCTGCTTCAGGGAACAAGAGGGGGGATAAGAAGGAGAGATAGAGAGAGAAGTGTAGGAGAGACATCATCATCAGAGATTCAGCATCAAATTCAGTATCACCAATTCAGTATCAGATTCAGCATTAGCAATTGAGCATCATCAAAGAAGCAACAGCAGTAGCATCACCAAAGGGAGTTAGTCAACCTGGAAGTCAGTTAGGAAGCCTGGAAAAAGCAGCTTTCTGAAAGGGAGACAGATGCTGAGAGAGCCAGAAGAGTAGAGAAGTAGCCTCTAGGAAAAGGCTTAGTATGGAGGCCATGCATGGAGGTATACATGATGGTTAGGACCATGAAATATATCTGGCTGACTCCTAGAACTTCTGACTGCTTTGTGAATCTCTCGGCCCTCATCCTGCAACCTTCAGACCTTCCAGGCTATAGGGGCTGCAGGAGCCAGGTAGAGCCCAGAAAGGCCTCATCATCCCCCTACCAACTCTAGGACTCTTTAATTTATATTAAGACAACAGGGTCTTACACCCTGAACATTTGTCATAGTGACTTGGTTTAGGCTTCAGAAGATTGAAATCAGATATTCATCCCTGAATCTTGGATCCCATCTTTGGAACCAACACGGTTTTCTGCATCAGCACCAAGTATTGGACTTCTACCACCAAAGGCTTTATTACTGATTTGATACTGACTTGCTCCAGAATGGGTTTATATGACATCCTGATGACTTGATAATAGCAACAATTTGCTTTCAAGTCAGCGTTCCCTGCATTGCCACCTAACAGTGAGGTGAAACCAAAAGACAATGTCACCCTGACTTCAACATAGGATCTGTACAAAAATCAAGATTTCTAACTACAGAAACCTGACTAACAACCATGATTGAGAAGAACTTTTACTAGGACCACAGATAAATACTTTAGGATTAGACAACTTAATAACCCAGAGCCTATAGTAGGTCTATAGCAGAATGCTTCATGGGTAGGTTCTCTCTGTTTTTAGGCCAAAGGTTTTTCCTTTCTATTTTCTTCATCTTTGCTATGCCTATTAAAAAAGAAGTCTGCCCCATACCCCTTTTCTTCTTTTCTTTTTATTTTTAAATAGGGGATCCCATCTTTTACATAGAACTTTGGGATGTGAATTATTTTGTTTTACCACATATTTCTGCATTTTCTGTAAAACTACTAAGAAATGAATAAAGAAATGCCTGGAGGCCAAGGGCCAAATGGTCTCAGATGTACTGATGAGGAAAAAATAAGTATCCAATTATCCAAGCCAAAGTCAATGACAATATGACAATAAAATCAAGGGACCTAAACTTTAACCATCAAAACCTAATTGGTCCTGTTATACTGCAAGCCAGGAGACAAAGGGTGGTGGTATAGGATGCACACCAAAACCCTACAAAAAGACGACACTAAATCTCATGTCAATGACTTTTCTCAAAAGCAATGGACTTAATGCCCCTGTTAAAAGGCACAGAGGAGCAAAATGGATAAGAAAATTTAATCCAACATTTTTCTGCCTGCAAGAAACACATCTGAATACTCAAAGCAAACATAGACTCAAAGCCAAAGGTTGGGATAGGTACACTGATATTAGATGACACAGACTTTAGGCTAATGAGGGTTATAAGAGACAGAGATGGCATTTTAATAATCAAGGGATGTGTAAGTTAAGAAGAACTCACACACCTAAATATATATGTACCCAATGAGGTACCATCAAAATACTTAAAGCAAGCAATTGCTGATAGATTTGAATAAAGATATCAATATCAACACAATAATACAGGGACACTTCAACACTACCCTGCCATGCCTTCATTGATCAACCAGACTAAAATTTAATAAGAATATACTGGAGCTGAAGGACAAAATGGAAGATAGTGGTTTAGTATATATATATATATATATATATATATATATATATATATATATAGAGAGAGAGAGAGAGAGAGAGAGAGAGAGAATGCTTTTTCTCTGATACACATGGAATATTCTCCAAGATAGACCACATTCTTGGTCATAAAATATAACTCTATAAAATCAAGAAATTAGACTGGAGAAAAAGCACGGGTAGGGTTCTTGTCTTGCATGCAGCTGACCCAGGTTCTATCATCTGAGCTATCCTGAATAGATTACTTAGCACAGAGCCAGGAGTAACTCCTGAGCACAACCAGGTGTCCCCCCCCCACATACACACACACAAAATAAGATAGAAAATGTTTCTATATCTTCTCTGACTATGCAGCACTAAAAATAGAAGTCAACTACAAACAGACATGGAGAAATATCTTTAACAACTGAAAATTAATAAGTTCAGGACCGAACAACCAATGTGTTAGAGATAAAATAAAAGAGGAAAAATAAAATATTCCTAGAAACAAATGAAAATTAAAACATTAATTATCAGAATTTGTAAGAAATAGCAAATGTGGTTTTAAGAAGAAAATTTATAGTTTTGTAAGCATTCATCAGGGAGTCAGAAATGACCTACATAAAGAACTTAATAGAACAGCCTAAGAAATAATAAAATGAGCAACAAACTGAGCAGAAGGTAAGCAGGAAGAAGGAAATAATAAAACTTAGAGCAGAAATTAATGAACTGTATATGCAAAAAAAAAAAAGAATCCAAAAGATCAATGTAAGTAAGAGTTAGATTTAAAAAGAAAAACAAGATTAATAAAGCATTAGCAAGTCTCACAAAGAAAGAGAGAGAAACATAAAGAACAGAATCAAAATGAAAGGGAATATCACTACAGTAGGGATTCAAATGATAATCAGAGATTATTTTAAGAATATTTATGCCGGGGCCCGGGAGATAGCATGGAGGTAAGGCGTTTGCCTTTCATGCAAAAGGTCATCGGTTTGAATCCCGGTGCCCCATATGGTCCCCCGTGTCTGCCAGGAGCAATTTCTGAGCATGGAGCCAGGAGTAACCCCTGAGCACTGCCAGGTGTGACCCCCCCCCAAAAAAAAAGCCAAAAAAAAAGATTTATGCCACAAAACAAGGGAACCATAAATAATAGATAAATATTTAAACTCATATAACATATTCTATAACCTTCCAAGGCTGAACAAATGTGAAATGGAACACCTGAATAGACACCTATCACTATTTATTTTATCAAACCTTTAAAAAAGATCTATTGTCAGCCCATTTAAAGCATTTCCTGGAGATTGAAGAAACAGAAACACTAGCAAATAGTTTCTATGAGGCCAAGATCACCCTGATACCAAAAGCAGACAAGAATCACACATATAAAGAATTATAAGTCAATATCCTTGATAAACACAGATACAAAAATTTTCAACAAAATACTAGCAAATAGAATCTGACAACTCATCAGAAGGTTATACACCATGACCAAGTAGAATTTATTCTGGGGATACAAGAATGGTTTAACATATGCATAATAATCAATATGATATGTCATGTCTGTGAAATAAAAATATGATCTTATTAATAGATGCTGAGAAAGCACTTGACCAGATACAGGACCTTTTATGATAACAGCTCTCAATAAGATAGGAATTGAAGACAATTTTCCTCAATTTTGTAAAATTCATTTATCACTAACCCATGCTAACATTATATTCAGTGGGGAAAAACTTAAAAGCATTTTCTCTAAGATCTAATACAAGGCAAGTTTGCCCCTTCTCACCACTTCTATTCAATATAGTACTAGAAGTACTATCATAGGAATTAGGCAAGAAAAAGACATCAAGGGCATCCTGATAGGGAAGGAAAAAGTCAAACTCGCTGTTTTCAGATAACATGATACTGTATATAGAAAATCTTACACTCTACAAAAAAAAAAAACGCTTCTAAAAACAATAGACTTATAAAGTGGCAGGCTAAAGTTAATACACGAAAATTCATTGATTTTTCTGTAAACAAATAAAGAACTAGAAGAATAAGGTATTAAAAATAATATCACTCACAACTGTACCTCAAAAAAATAAAGTACCTTGAGTGAAATTTAAATGTGTATATATCTATATTAAGGAAAATACAAAGCACTGCTTCAAGAAATAAAGGGGGACATGAGGAAATGGAAATGCTAATGTATTGGGAAGATATACATCATTAAACTGTCAATACTTCCTAAAACTAATTTAATACAATTCCTCAAAGAAGTAAATCTAACACTCCTGAAATTCATTTGGAACAATAATGCCCATGTATAGCTAAAGCAATTCTCGAGATAAAGAAAGAGGGAGGCTTCACTCTCCTTTAAACTGTATTATAAAGCAGTAGTTAGAAAATCAGCATTGTATTGACATATAGACAAATCCTAAGATCAATGTATTATACTTTAATATTCAATGTTCGGAGATAGACTACAGGTTGATATTAATTTTTGATAAAAGAGAAAAAATAAAATGTGGAGCAAGGAAAACCTCTTCAACAACTGATGCTGGTGAAACTGGTCAACTGCATGCAAAAAATTAACTGAGACCTCTCTTTAACATCACGCTCAGAGAGCTAATTATAGTAGGCTAAAGACCATAATTTCAGACATGAAATAATAAAGTATAGAGAGGAAAAGGATGTCAGAGCACTCCATGACATTGAAGTCAATGTCAACAATGGAAGGCTACTGTTCAAGCAAGTGAAAGCAAAGATAAACTAATGGGACTACATTAAACTGAGAAGCTTCTGAACTTCAAAGGAGACATTGACTAGGAGACAAAGGCGACTTACAGAATGGGAGGAACTATTCATCCAATCTGAAAAGGTAAGATATACAAGGCACTGATTGAACTTTGTCAGAAGAAAAGTCTAAACCCATCAAAAAAAGGGGGGAAATAAATGAACAGAGAATTCCTCAAAGAAGAAATACAGATGGCCAAAAAGCACATGAAAAAATGCTCCACATCACTAATCATCAGGGAAGATGCTAATCAAAACAACAATGAGATATCATCTCATATCACAGAGACTGGCATACACCACAAAGTGGCCTGCATGGCACCCTTTCATTAACAATAGTGTTCCATCATAATCATAATCACTAATAGTCTTAAAATGAGAAAGAGTCAGAAAGAGAGGCAAAATGCCTTCCACGGGGACAGGCAGAGGGTGAAGGGGATGGAAATAGGAGACATTTTACAGGAAAGGTGAATTGGTGAAAGGTGATGCACATTCTATGACTGAAACCCAGCCATGAACAATTTGTAGCCATATATAAAAAGCATAAAATTTTTTAAAAAAGAAATGAAGAAAAATTAAAATTATTTGGGCCCTTAGGTTATGCAAAGTGTTATTTTTATAGGATACAACCATAACTATAATGGAAAAAATAGACTTGTTAGAACTTAAGTATTTTGTTATTCAAAGTTATATTAAAAAATTGAAGTAAGCTGCAGACTAAGAGAAAATTCTGAAAAAAAATGTGTCTATAAAATATTGTGAAGATTTAAGATTTTATACTACTAGTAAACTGACATGTGAGCCGCCAGTTTCATGGATTCTGCAGAGGAGATGAGACTCCTGTGTCACACACAAATGGTTTCATTACTTGAAAAAAACAAACAAAAAATATACCTAAAGGGATAATAGGATATATTACTCCCTACAGTAATATATGGAGCTGCAGTGTAAGTTGCACTTGTGATTTACACATGAATCATTAAATCCAAACTTTGGAAGTCGAATCTTTATGAAGTCGAAACATATCTTTTTATCTTATAGAACATTTTTTTCCTCTTCCCAATGGGGGAAGTTATCTCAACAGTCAAAGGTTTTGTGGTATACAAATATCTCTAAAAAGTTTCTGCAAAAAGCTATCATTGCCACTTTTACTAACTCTAAAGAAATGCTAGAGATCCATGGAGAATTTTCTTCCTATATTAGCCCATAAATAGCATATGTTCAGAGTATGTAAGAACCCTTAAAGTTTTAATAACATGAACAGACCACAATTTTAATAAAATGGTTTAATTAAAAATGGAAGTAGATGGAAGTAGCTGAAAATATGCAGCTTCATTAGAAAAACATACATAAAAATCACAAAGCTCACCGTTATCCATTACCCATACTCAAGAATGGTCAAATTTTAAGATCAGGTTTTGGATAGGATGTAGAGCAATGAAATGTGCAGATCTTGCTGGTAGGAATGAAAAATTATGATATAACCACTCTGAGAAACATTCTGATATTATTTTAAAAGTCAAACACAAACTTGCCATTTGGCCCTAGGTATTTACATTCCACTCTTGGGTCTATATCAAGATAAATAAAAACATATTTCCACACAAAATATGTATGCTAATGTTCAAAACAGCTTGATTCATGATAGCCAAAACCAAGATATTGAGTAAAACTCCATAAGTCTCTTATAATTCTGCATGCCTTACAAAAGGAGATAAGCCTGCCTTATTTTTCAATCTCTTTAAAGAACAATTTTAGAATATGTAGTTTTTTATTTAAAAGAAAAGATAACCAAAAACTACATGGCTCAAAGTATTATAAGACTTCTGAGTTCCCTAAGTTGAATATCCCTTTTTACCTGACTCTTTTTATGTCTATGTGTGGGAATAGAAACTCAAAATACACAGAGTTGAGATTTTAGTTGTGCTTTTGCAGTAAGTGATAAATGAGCCTTGATCACTGACCTACTCTAGTGTTGCATTAATTGTTAATCAATGAGTCCTAGTGTGGTGGATGGTGGTGAGGCCTTTCTTGGCTCAGCCTGGCACCTGTAGCCCCTTCAGCCAACCCCATCAGCCAGGGTTAAAGTGAAGAATGATCCACAGCTGTCAGATGAAATTTCAGGAGACATTCAGCTTTATTACAAGGCCCTAGTCACCATGTGCTTTTTTTTCACATGGCCTCTAAGCTAAGCAGCCTCTCTGCTGCTCCACTGTTGCCATCCTAGCTGTGTAGCCTCTCCTCTCCCTGCAGACAACTGCTTAATTACCACCACAGATCTCTCTCAGCTGTGGTCTCACCATTCAGGTGAGATTAGCATTTAGCTTTGGGGGAGGATAACACTCTGTATTCTTCCAAGATACATAAAACACTGTTCAAATAATAGGTTAGTTATAGATTGGTAGATCAATAACCATTCTTGACACTGGAGACAATACAACAATCTATCAAATGGCTACCAAAATGAGATATGTTCCTGAAATGGAATTTTAATTAACAACAAAATGAATGAATTAGTGATAAACATAACAATCTCCTAGATTTTTAAAGGTATATGCTAAGAAAAAATAAGACAGATTAAAGACTATATAATACAGAATTATATTTGGATGAAATTTACAGAAGAATCATAATCATTAAAACAAATGAGTAGGTTCCAGGAAGTCTAATCACAAAGAGCTACATATAGATTTTAGGGTGATATAAATATTACATATGACAATTATGATAATACTTTGATGTATACTTTTGTTAAGACACAGATAACATACCCTTGGTGAACATAATATTCACGGTTATATATTAATAAACTTTACAAATACATTTTAAGGTTGGAGAAATAGTACAGTTATAGGAAATTTGCCTTGCATGGAACTAACCCGGGTTCAATTTCCAACACCATATGTGGTCCTTAAACACAGAGACAGGAGTAAGCTGCAAGCCCTGGATACAGCTAGATCTGGCTTCCAAACTGAAAATCCTTCCTTTATATGTATTAAATATTTATGATATATATACTATCCAGCAAACACTTAATGGGCACCTATTCTGTTCAGGAAGATTTCCAAGAAAAGGATGCATGAAAGAGAAAGTAGAATTCTGTTCTAGAAAAGGGAAAAAGGACAGATTCTAGAAACTCAATATATACAAGAAAATTTCAATAGTGTTAGGCCATCATAAAAATAAACAATGTGTGCTCATAAAGGGAGTGGCTTTAAAGGGCACTTTATGTTGGGTTGTCAGAACATGCTTAGATTTAAAAAGAATGCCAAGATAGCTGTAAATTGGATTTCTTGTGAAACTGGAAGGAAACTGAAGCACTTATGAGTAAAGGAGTCCTCCTGCCTGTGCAGGGAGAAACCCAGGGGTGCATATATCATCCAAACCTGACCCAGCAGTACAAAGGGGCTACAGTGCCCAGAGTTACGGGAAACAATGACTCCTGGCCACCCACGCAGGTAGAATTTTATGATTCTCTCCCTTTGGAGATCATGGTGAAGCTTGTGGCAAACCCTTTCTTCTTCACTCAGTTTTCTCTACTACAGACAATAATTTTATTCTATATGTTGAAGGTATTTTTTTCCAGAAGGATATACTTAGCTACCACAGTTGATAGGCAAGGTGAGAGAAATGCCTGTTTCCCCCAATGTTTGAGTGTATGGGGGCTCTTCAATAGATCAAATAATTGGTGGAAGGAAGATTGGGGCAATTGCTCTAGGATTTGCCTAAAGGATTGTATTTAAACCAAGTCCTGTCTATCCCAACTATATAGAAATGCTAAGGAAAAAAAGAATAATATCTTTAACAGTAACTCACACTTGAATGTGACTTGATTAATACAAATTTCAGTTCAGGAATCAATGCATTAAATTAAGAGGAGGTTGAAATAACAAAGATACTTGAGTCCCAAATGGACATGAAAAAATGAGTGATGCTACAGGTGACTTCCATGGCCAAACACTGTTTATCAGTGTTGATCGGAGACTGGTTGGTAGAAGTAGGAAATCCTGTCTACACTGATAGGAGTGTAGATTAAGGAGCTAGAAAATAGAAGCCAGAGAATGCATTTATTTCCAGTACAGGTTGCCCTTTGGCTGTTGCTCCACACAAAGGCAGTGAAAAAAACAGAAAACAATCAATAAGTAAATATCAAAATTTGGTGGGAACCTAAGTCTCAGGAAATAGACACTTATCCTGTGTCCTCCTTTTTCTATTCCAAGACACTGGAGGTGCTTGAATGATGAAACAAAACCAATTTAAAGTGTTGGATTAGATGCACATTTGAATACTGAATACTGGGCTATTCCAGTACTCAAAATTAAATAAAGAAACCTATGTCTCAACTTTATGTCTCTCACATCCATCCTCACTCCTTTAACAGCTCTGTTCCACCCCTTGTTATGAGTCATTTAACACTGTATGTCTGAACTTCTATTATTAATAGCATTGCATGTAAAGCATGTACCTAGATAAAAAATTGAAAAAGTATAATATGTAAAAAGTAAATTCTTTTATTTTATTATTATTTTTTTTTGTTTTTTGGGCCACACCCAGTGACACTCAGGGGTTACTCCTGGCTATGCGCTCAGAAGTCGCCCCTGGCCTGGGGGACCATATGGGGCACGGGGGATCAAACCGCGGTCCTTCCAAGGCTAGCACAGTAAGGCAGGCACCTTACCTCCAGCGCCACCGCCCGGCCCCAAAAGTAAATTCTTAAATAGGCATATATCATTACTGCTATTACATGTGAAATATATACCTAGGAATAAGAATTTCTTTGATTTTAACATAGGTATTATAAGGAAGCAAAAGATAATCATCAGCACATATAGATTTTAAAAATCACATAAGAGGTCACAACAATAATACAGCAGGTATGGCAGGTATGGTGTTTGCCTTGCATGCAACTGATCCAGATTCAATTCTCAGCAACCTGTATGGTCCCTGAAGTATTGTCAAAAGTAATTCCTGAGTATAGCCAAGAATAACCACTGAGCACCATCAGTGTTACTCAAATACAAACAAAAAATTGCATAGAACAAGCAAAGTCAAGTGCTTCTTTCTTTGATTTATGTCACCTTTGTCAATTTTTATGTGTCTATTTTGAAGGTATTTTTAAAATGCTTTTAAACAGCAAGACATCCCAAACTCATCTGGGACATTTTAATAATTATACAGTTTTCAAATTAATCATAGTTAATCAGAAATTCCAACAGTTGGCAGGATCCAGAAATATATATTATGTGAAGACTTCTATATTTTATTGTGCATTTCTCATTATGTCTATCAGGTTTCACCATTCACCTGGTATTAGACACATAAATTATAAATATAATTTATTTTAAATTAAAAATTAAGTTAAAATTAATACACCAATATAACCTTTTTTTCCTAGATAAAGATGAAAGACTTCCATCATTTTACTTGGTTGTCTCTAGCAAACTAGTATATATAATTTTAACCTGTTAGTTTAAATCAGTGGTCCTCAAACTACGGCCCACGGGCCACATATTGTATTTGTTCCCATTTTGTTTCTTCACATCAAAATAAGATGTATGCAGAGTGCATAGGAATTTGTTCATAATTTTTATTTTTACTATAGTCTGGCCCTCCAATAGTCTGAGGGACAGTGAACTGGGCCCCTGTTTAAAAAGTTTGAGGACCCCTGGTTTAAATGAAACAGTCTTATATATCCTAAACCTTTGTAAAATAAAATACAAAATTGGGATTTTTGCCACTAATAATTTATTAGAAATAACATATGTGTAGATCTCCTATTGAGCTTATTAACATTTCTTTTCTAATGGTCTACAACATCTGTATTTACTTGGAGACCCAACCACAACAGAGAGAAAATAGACCTCTTCCTTACAAAATATTTCTCTTGCAATTCAGACTAGTCAACGAAAACTAACAAATGACTGTTTATTACAACAGGGTGTTTTCCAGCTCCTCTGACAGGAGGTATGCATTCAACTCAGTCAACGTTTTTAAGAAAGTTAAGATGTGGGGTTTTTAAATAGAATAAATAGCAGGCTTGCCTTGCATGCAGCTTGCCTAGGGACCTCATGTGGTCCTCTGAGTTCCACCAAGAGTGATTCTTAAGCACAGAGCCAGAAGTAAGTTCTGTGTACAACCAAGTGTGCTCCCCTCAAAAAAATAAAGTTGAATGTGACTTGGGGAATCAATGAAGACAAAGAAACAAGTACCTGGCCCTGCCCTAGAGGTTCTAACACTATTTTGTACCTGAGTATCATCTTTATCATCTACACAAAAAAGCTGATAGGAGGAAAAATATGGCAGATTTCGTGAAGGTAGTGGCATTTTAAAACAGGCTGCATATGCTATAAAAGAATTTAACTAGAAGGATTTGAAGGAAATATCTTTCCCTTGAAAGGAAGTAGGTTGCATCTAGTTAGGGAACAGAAAATAATCTGACAGAACATTTGAAAGAATAAAAACTTCAATGGTCTTATAAGGAATCAAAAAGTTAAATCTGATTTTTTATAACTTTCTGTATGTGATGCATTTCTGTTCAGTTTTGTGGTGCAAACTCATCAAGATATATTCTGTGAATTTACATCATAAGAGAGAGAATGTAAAAAGACAATTCTGGAGTAAGAAAGGAACAGGAAAGAATCACAATGTTTCAAATTGAGGAAAAATAAAGACCTAGTCTCCCTTGCAGCTGCAAATGTCTTCTCTATCCATTCTGAAGTCTACTAAAGAAAATCGTGCGATTTTTTCTGTAGTTTAGTGACGAGAATTATCTCTTTTAATAAAGCACAAAGCCAAATATTGATAAATGGTTAGCATACCAATAATTTCTACTGAAAATAACCATTAATTCATTTTTCTTGTTTTATTACATATACAGTAAATTCTCACTAAATTTTATTGATTGGTTCTTGGAAACTATCATTTTAAATTATACAATAATGGTAGGAAGAAGGCAAGTATTTGGTTTGTCATTATGTTCAGAGTATACTCTAATTTTTTGTTTGTTTTTGTTTTGAGGCCATACTTTGTAACGCTCAGGGGTTACTCCTAGTTATGCACCCAGAAATCAATCCCAGCTTGGGGGACCAAACCCAAGTTCGTCCTGGATCAGCTGCTTGCAAGGCAAACGCCATACCACTGTGTCATTGCTCCAGCCCCTGGAATTTATTTTATCTTCAACAATATTGAGTGTAATGGCATTCCTGAACCTTCAATATTTATCTATTTATATATCAAATGTACAACTCTGAAAGAAAAATTCCAAAAATTGTTCATTTTAGTGGGCAAATGTCCTACTTCTGTGTATCATCTCTGAGAGATAAAAGCATCAAAATCATAGGTTACATGACTTTAATTTTATGCCTTAACGAATCCACTTCAAACCCCATATTTATTCAATTGAAACAAAAACTTCATATTTATTACAATATTTAAGACAGGCATTGGAAAGTCCTATATAGGAGATCTAGGCTGGTTTATCTCTCAGAGAGAATATGGCACATGCTGCATCCAACTCAATATCAGATAAGTATCTTCATCCTTGAGGAAGAAAGTTTTGATGGACTACAGAAGTATTACTTCTTGATTGTATTGAACTGGATACTGTCTTTTTTGTAGTTTCTTTATTTTTTAAATAATTTCTTTATAGTCTGTGATTACAAACATAAATGTAGTTGGATTTCGGTCATAACAAGAACACCTCCCTTCACCCGTGCAACCTTCCCATTGAAATGCACCCATCTCTTCTCTTCCCCAACCCCCGCTTGTATTCGAGACAAGCTTTCTACATCCCTCACTCATTGATATTGTCATGATAGTTCTCAATGTAGTTATTTCTCTAACTGCACTCACAACTCTTTGTGGTGAGCTTCAAATCTAGAGCACCCTATGAGTTACCACTCTCATATTTGAGTAGAATCTAAAGATATTTGTGGGGTGGTAACCTTTATAACTAAAGTCATATTTCTGGCTCTAACAACAACCTAATATTTCCAAAGATGGGCACCCGGTAACCTCACCCTCTGCCCTGCTCTCTGTTATCCCTTGCTCCCACCTCCTGTGGCAGTCAAGAGAAAACCAAGATCAGCTTTCTCTTCCATAAGTCCTTTGCAGATAAGCAAGTATAGCGGACAGAACTATGTCTAAAGCAAACATCTGGTGTTCAAAGAAATAACTTTGCATACTGCCTCTCCCTGGAACCCTGTATAATGGTGTGTAAGACTGCTAATAAACAGACTCTGCGGCAGACAACATTTTCCCTAACTGCGTGAGTGCGTTTTCTTGCCAGTTGCGTCTCCTCCCCCAGCTATCCCTGGACCCCGGATAGGGGTAATGGAACAGAGGCCCGCTCAAGTGAAAGCTCCCCTCTGCTGACTTTAGTGAGTTACTGGAACCTCCGTGCAGGCGAACAGGACTTAGACTTTTGTCTAGGGAGTCACAGCACTTGCGCGGTGGAAAATAGGCCAAGGGGCTAGCGAAGAAGAGAGTTGAACCCTGTTGTGCTGGACCAACAAGCCTCAGATCAGACAGATGTTCACCAGCTGTCTTTGATACCATGTCTAAGGTCTAATATCAAAAAAGGAAAGTAGGTCCATTTTTGAAACTCAATGTTTGATGCATGTTATATTGCTCTTGTAATATGCGATATCAATTAATTACAAACTAATGAAAAGCATAATTCTAGGGGTAGAGAGATATTACAGGGATCGCAAAGCCTTCAGCCTGCAACATAACAGTGATCTGATGCTTGTCACCACATGAATTCCAAATTATTAATAGGGTCCTCTGGAGTACAGAATGGGGGATATCAATGAGTATTGCTGGATGTGGCCCAACTCCCATGCTCAATAGAAGTAAAAACATCCATTCTAACACATCTTTAGACAATTCATTGTTTCAAAAAAATAAAAAGAAAAGTCTGTTTAGAAAAAAAAAAACCTGCCAACTCCCAGATACTTTAGCAATAAATCATGACAGTCAATGAATTCAACACATGGTAACTTGGTTTATATCTATGCATGAAAGAAAACCAGCTGACGATGTGGAAATTTATTTCAAGTTTTCCACTTTTGCCACAGTAAATCTAGGAAGTGGTCAATTTCTTCACATAAAGCATACAAATCACCTGGCAAATGCACTAAAGAAGGCAGAGAATGTGACCATTTATTATATTAGTATCCTTGCTGGTATACAATGGGTTAAAGTTCCTCTAACTTCTATCAGCCACTTCAAGGAACAATATCCTTCATGTGAACTCATGAGTTCAATCCTTAGATTCAAATCCAGTCCAATTGCCCCTGATGATGATAACTACTTTTTCTGTTAGACAACATCAAAAGTTCTATCACTCCCAAACACAAATGCATAATAGGACACCATAAAGTGTTATGCCCTCAACCAATGGTCTGCCACCTTTGTATACTGTAAGCTAGTGAAAACAGGAGAAATATATTGCTAACACTAAGACAGAAACAAAATATATTCTTTGTAATTATATTTTGTGGATTTGACTTTATGTCTAAGAATGTCAAAAATTTATAGTTAATTAAAATTGAACTCTATGGATAAGTCTTAACTCTTAGAATGGCAGTTGAAACTATTGTCCTCTATTACTTAGTGCTTTAAATACTGGAAACATTTTGGTGTTTGAAAATAAGTTCACAGACGATATATAATTTAGCTGTAGTAGTAAATAGAAATTCCCACAAAGGAAGTTTTTTAGTTTAGTTTAGGAGAGATTATAATTTTTATATCCTCACCATAAATTTGCCTAATGTAATTTTTAGTTTTAGCAGTTATAGTAGCTCAATAGTGATATCTGATCATGGTTTGATTTTGCTTTTACCTAATTTATATGATTTTTAAGGAAATCTTAACAGTTGTTTGCCAGGGTACTCATTTTGGAAAAAATTATTTTGAATCTATTTCAATTGACATGCAAGTCTAAAACAATTTGCTTGCCTATTACCATGTCTTTTAAGGAAGAAGGGAGACTTACATGGAAAACTCAGTATGCCAAAACTCATGGATTATAAACCTAACTTCATAATATAATTATAGTAAAGAGAAATCAATTTTCATTGAAACTTCTCCATGTCATTTATGAGCTGAGGGTACTCTGAGTTTATATAGTTTTATATATCTTGTATAAACTATATCAGCAAAATATGAAAAAACTTTTTTCTGATGGTGGGAAGATTGCACTGATGAAGGTGATGGTGTTCTTTTCTATAACTGAAACCCAGCTTTAAACATGTTTGTAGTCATGGTGTTTAAATAAATATATTATATAAAAACTAAATAAAAGTTTTGCTGAAAGAATTGATATTCAGAAGATAGCAGCCATTCATCAGCTATAGACATGGGTGAAGTGTTTAGAGATAGGATGGTAACATGTGTTGGGACCTTTTTTCAGATAAATGACCTAAAAGTAATGCCAATAAAGCCAAAAAGGAGGTAGAATAGTTTCTGGAAACAGATTCTAGATTGAAACTAAAGGTGTTGTAAGAAGCAAATACCAATGTTTCTGTGTCCTGGATTCATTCTCCACATGCTTCTCTTTATTTATTGTGAGAGTCCAGGGATCCAATAGTGACAGTGGCCATATAATAAGACTCAGAAATTTTCTTCATAAAAATTTTAATTGGCCTGTCTGGATAACTGTGGGATCTTGGCAGCTATTGCAACAATGGTGAAATAATATTTATTTATAATGTTAGTAACAGCAAATGATAACCTTCACAATCTTATACCCTTCTGCTATGGCCAGGTAGGCTTCAGGTGTGGACATACCCCAAGGGATTGATTGTAAAAATATAATTTGATCCTTCAGAGCTAATAAAAAAGCACCTCAGAGTTTGTCAACTTTTGTCTACTATGGACCCACTTCAAACTTGTTTCCTCATTCTGATGCCTTATTCTTACTTATAACTCTGCATTTAGGGATCACCCCTGATGGGCACAGGGGACCATATGCGGCACTGGGTATTGAATGCAATTTGGCCATGTGTAGGCAAGCATCCTACCCATCCTACTATCTCTATGGCCTCCTTGTTTTCTATTTTACATTTTATTTTAAGCATACTAAAAAGTATAAAATATGGGGGGCCAGGCGGTGGCGCTGCAGGTAAGGTGCCTGCCTTGCCTGCGCTAACCTAGGACAGATCGATTCCCCCTGGTTCCCCATATGGTCCCCCGTGCCTGCCAGGAGCGAATTCTGAGCAAATAGCCA